>CM018574.1:15215000-15505000 GCA_009078335.1 Salix brachista | reverse complement strand
TCCATTTTCAATCTTGGGTGGTTGTCAAGCCTTTTTACAAGGAATTGCTGCTGGGTTGGCTGGAAAAGGTTACAAAACTGTGACCTTTGATATGAGAGGTGCCGGTAAGTCTACTGGGAGGCCTTCTCTTACTGGTTTTGCTGAAATCAAGGATGTTATTGCTGTTTGCAAATGGGTTTGTGAGAATCTGTCTTCTGATAGGATTTTGTTGGTGGGTTCTTCAGCAGGTATGTGTTTTTTGCTTCATTTGTTTTTGTTCGTGATATGTGATTTTTGGCGAGGAAAGTTTTATGCTTTGTGGGTGTTACTTAGAATACTTATTTGATTGGTCTTCACGGGGATGGTGAGTCATTGGATCTGTGAACCGAGTGTTGGTTCCTGAATCGTGATTCTATGATAGTTGTTAGTTAGACTCTACCGATTTGGTGTCATTCATAATTTCACACCACAAAGAAAAATGAACGAAAGAGAAAACATTTTATTATCGTCAGCATATCTGAGAAGGTGCATCGTGATCTTGGTGTCTAAGGAATGCCTGATTTGGACATATAGTGTCTGGATTTGATGTTTCAAATCAATTTTTACATGTAATTTGCAGCATGTTTGAATATGTTAATTTGGAAGTTTGATGGGATTGAGGACTTAGTTTGAGATTATTGATGGTAATCAGTTTCTATCTTGGTGATGGTTTTGCTTCTTGATAGAATTAGTCTGGCTCTAGCATATGCTTTGTTTAATTTGTCCATAAATTGGGATTTGAAGATCTGCTTTCTGTCACTTGATCTCAACTACTTCTCTGGTTCTTGTATTCTGTTTTTTCTTCTTATGTGAGCATCTTTTGATTAATGTTAGTTGTCAGGATGACTTAATATTGTAAAGATGAACAGTTTTGTAAGAAAAGAACTAACACTTCTAGGTGTCACATTTCATCAGATTGTTTTTTTTACTGAAGCTTTTGGCTTAAACATTTCACCTTTATATACAGATTAACCCCCTTTGCCATAATTCAGGCTGCCATTGGCCGCCATCACATGTAATTTCCATGTGATGGAAAAAAGGAAACAGCTGGATATCTAGAAATATTGGTGTGTCCAAATAACGGGAAAGGTTTATGTAATTGAAAATTCCTTCCTAATCTGTGTTGCTGATGAAGTTGATCCTTCTGAATGTTGCTTTCTTTTCTGTTTTGCTTTTGATTGAACTTTAATCAACCCATTATATACTCCAAGCTGTTCTGTTCTGATCTCCGTGCCAGTAGAGCCTTACAACTTGTGTGTTTTTTATTCCTTGCGCTGTCAATTATAGCAAATCTTCTCTGAAATATTGTTTGGTAGGGTGTTGCTGCACTCTAGCCATTGTCTAGCATGATGGTGATGAATTCATGCTGCTGCTTTACTATGATTACAATAATTCTAAATTCACGACATTTAATTGCAATGGCAACATGAAATTCCCACCGTCTTTGTTGTGTGAAACTAACCAATCTTCGGATTATGTTTTCTCCTGGTACAGGCGCACCGATTGCAGGCTCTGCAGTAGATGGGATTAAAGAAGTCATCGGCTATGTCAGTATAGGGTACCCTTTTGGCATGTTCGCCTCTATCCTTTTTGGAAGACACCACAAGGGAATCCTCAAGTCTCCAAAGCCAAAACTTTTCGTTATGGGAACTCGGGATGGGTTTACCAGTGTTAAACAGCTGCAGAAGAAGCTGAGTTCTGCTGCAGGGCGTGTTGAAACACATCTAATCGAAGGAACAAGCCACTTCCAAATGGAAGGTGCTGAATTTGATAACCAGATGGTGAACCTCATCCTTACATTTATCTCATCTTTATAGGAATATAAGATGCCATGGTGGCTTGAGAGGTGTGCTGGTTTAGATTGCCCCCTCCCCTGTAGGAACTGTATTTCTTGTACAGGCCGATTATCTTTGATTGAATTGCAGGTTTTGACTGATGGATTACAGTCAACTAATCAGTTATGGTGGCCTCTAACCACATTGCTTTTGCAATATTGACAAGAGAGATTTTTTCTGCCACTTTTACATATTCAGGTGTTCCTGTCAAAATAATTTACATCGGAAACTAAACATACACTGAAATCTATGCAACTGCCTCCACTAGCCAATAGACTATTAGCCAAGGAATTGTCATGCTCTTTGCTGGTCATAAAATTCGAGCGAGCTGTAATACAAGTCAGGGCCACTAGTTGCTAACAAGCCTAATAGTCATATGTCATAATTCTCATCATGATGATCACTAGGAACAACTCTACCGTTTCTTGCCATTTTGTTGCCATCTGAGCCTATGATTTCTCTATACCTTCACCAACAATCTCATCATATGACTGTTATCTCCATCCCCGATTTTGGTCTCTTGATTGAATATGGGGAAAAGGATGTTCTCCCTCATCTGCTTTGATGCCAAGAAAAAGAAACATTTTATTCCTTTTATCATCAATGATGGATTGTTTTCTGGTGAAAACAATCCACTAACTACGATTGAGGAATGGGACTGGTGCTGCACGTGTCAAAATGATTTGGCTGTTCAACAATCAAAACCTCACTGATGCTTAACACGAAAATGAAGTCATAGCTGATCATGCTTGAGAATTCACGACAAGCATCCCACCAGATTGATGAAAAAAATACTAGTAATTGTAGGAACAGCAGCATAAAACTATTACAGGCTGATATGAACACCCAAAACTATAATTAGATTATACAACAGATAGCAGGGGATCTCTATTGATTATGATATGAACATGTCATGTGCAATTAGTTTTTACCGCTTTCACCATCTGATGCATCTTCAAGCCTCGCAATTGCTTTGACCAGGGCTTGTTCTTGTTCCTGCATGAAAGGGAAGATATAAATGCAGTCACTGAAGATAGTAGAGCAATTGGGGTGTGTGGTACTTACTCCTAGAACTTTCTTTGCTTTCTCAATTACCAAAGGATCAGGATGGCTAGCACCAAAAACCTTTTCTACCTGATCAAGTTCATTAAATTAGGGAAGAGAAGTTCCTTTCATTTAATGTGAAATAAGTTCCAACAGCCATCTTACCTCCTTGATTAGAGTATCTGTGTGAAGTATCTCAATATCACCCATAGCTTTCTTCGCAACGCCATTCTTGGTCAAAGAGAAATCTTTTTTGGATTGACCCTTTATGGTTCCTCTACCTCTTCCTGCAGCAGCAACAGCACCAACACGTGCAATTGATTTCTTATTCCCACGGCCTGGTCCAGGCCGGCCACCTCTACGGAAAAGTCCTGTTTCCTCATCCTCCCACCTAATACCTTCAGGAGATATCTGCCAGTAACACATATAGATCAGTAGCAATAATAAACTAGAAATTTCTTTGACTCTGTAAACGACACATTCCAAGTGGAAGAGTGATGGGGACACACAAGAAGATAATTGATGGCAGACTACACAAGGGAAGACAGTGGTAAGAAAAAAGCACTATCACTAATCTTCCATGTCACGATGTATGCATCACTAATTGACCGCTTCACACTACTACTAGCCTAGAATGAGGTCAAAGGAGTGAAGGACTTGTTTAGCTTTACATTCTCCACGACCACACAATGCACACACAAAAGAAAAAAAAAGGTTATCTTGATCTTATCAATGTTGTAAAATAAATTCATATCCAATGGAAAGAATCTGTTTCAAATCAATTCTTCATATTCCAATGGTTGAACCAGCGGGGATGAGAAATCTTAGGATATATTACAAAAAGAGAATATGCAAGCAGGATCAGCGTTCAACCCAGTTGAGGTACATTTTACACTTGATTATGTAATATTTGCCTATCATTTACTCAACTTACTGATTTGGGCTTCTTGTTCCCAGATCCAGGAGGAGGGCCACGTCTCAGGGCTGATGTAGATGGTTGCATAGATGGATGCAATACAGTAGAAGGTGCAACCATGGACAGAGAGGCGAATGACTGTGATGTTTTCTGTTTCTTGCGTGATCCTGAAGCAGAAGGACTAGCTATAGGGTCGTGAGAAAGCTGGGTAGTGCTTGGCATGCTAGGTTGGATCACATTTGTCTTTCTCCATACCCTGAAATCAATGGATCTTTTAAAAATCTGCTCAACAGATATTAGAAAACTGACTGGATGACATTATATATTTTAAGAATCTGCTCAACACATATTTCATGAAAAAACTAAACCTTATCCTCTGGATGATATCATCGGAATTAACACTAGCTAGGAGCTCCCTGTGCTCCTCATCTGAAACTCTTAGTTCTTTTCTGAGTTCTGTAATTAGGCTTTCCTTTTCCTGGAGAAGAACAGTCAGAGGAAGAGAGTCTAAAATTGTTTAACATCCAATAATATAACATAAATTTAATGTACATGAAATGAATAAAGATAATACCCAAGTAATGGCATCTGACTGGGCTTTAAAAGCTCGCAAGACTGAAGTATATGCTTCTTGTTCAATATTGTGGATTTGAGTTTCCATGTCACTATGCAAACTTGGCTGTGGAGCACCACCACCAACTGCAGATCTTCCATTCCCAGCAGTTCGCACCCCACTTTGGAATCTATTTCGATGTGTTGGTGGAAGGTCATCATCAGTTCCTGGAATTTGGAGATAAGAAACACAAAGCGTTAACTCTTTACAGTATAGAAAATGAAACAATTTCTATCATCTAAACACCGATGTACAGAATAAAATCTTAAGGATGCAATGACCAAACAGAAAAACATTTACAAAGATCCAATCAAGTAACCATGCGGAACTAAAGTAGCTCTTCAACAATGATATACTCAAAGCCAGAAAAATATGGTTCCATTCGTCTAGATCCAGCCTGCATGAGTGCATGTGCTTCGGTGAAGCGTAACAGCACAACTTTCATCACAGTTGCACACATGAAAGCTTCTAGCAAGAAATATTAGACAGCTCTCAGGTTTTGTTTCTTCTATCTGGAAATGTTATTGTTGGTATGGTTTTAAACTCAAACCCACCTCAACCTCACCCATCCATGCCTGGAGTAGCAAGTTTCCATGAACAAACCCTTGACATCCATCCTGGGTCAAGAAATATTTTTCAGTAAATATATGCCTGCCATCTCTTACTGAAGTAAGTCCATTCCCTGTATATTCCAAGACACTGACATACTACCAAATTAGTAAACCATCCCTAGTGTTTTCTTACAGTTTCAATTCAAACATCAGTTCAAAACCTGGAAAAAACACCGGAGTATCATCAACCATGAAGAACCTCATGCATTTCTAATCATACTGAACCTTAAACCTTACTCAATCAAACAAATCTCATAGCAACAGTAAGCTTACGGATTATGAATTAAGTTATATATATATAGAGAGAGAAACACTACGAATAACAATTAACACTTTAAACTAACTCACCACTGCTATCAGAAAGCTCACAGTCCATTTCAACTGCTAAAAATCAAGTGTCGACCTTTTAACCACAGGAAACAAAATCAACCACCTTAACGAACCAAATGAATTCTTCACAAATGCAAGCTACAAGGTAACTGAAACAATTAAAACAATAAATTTCTAAATCAACAAATTATGGAGCACACTTCAGAGATCATAAAAGCTTACTCCTGCTTCAAAATACAATACATTTAAGCCAAATTCACCAAAAACAAAATAGCCCTAATTCACATAATTACCTCCTTTAAACATATAAAACAGTTAAAAAAATTAATTACACGCACAATCTCCTCAGTTACTTTTTTTGCTTCAAGCCCCAACTATATAACTTCATAAACAATCTCAAAGATCATAAATGCTTACTCCTGCTTCAAAAACAACAGATTTAAGCAAAATTCAAACACAAAAAAGCCCCGATCCACATATTTAGCTCCTGGAACCCTATAGAACATTAAAAATAAAACTTAATTCAACACAAAATCTCCTTTATTACCTTTTTGCTTCATGCACAAACTAAATAAATTCATAAACAAGGAACTACAGTTAAATTAAAAAAAAATCACAAAAAAACACCACCACGTATAACTTGATAAACAAGAAATAAAAGCAAAATTTAACGAAATCGAACCAAAACAGAAAAAGATCAAAACTTTCATAGACTAATCACTACTATCCAAATCCCCAATGTACACCGAAATTCCACTAAACCCTAAAACAACACCTCAAAATAACTCAAATTCGATCAGGTTACCGAATTTTGCGGTTTTGAAATAAAAACCCTTTAAAAAGTCTCGAACGTTAGCCTCTTCTAATGCGAACAACAAAACCTAATAATTCACTGTCCAATTCCTCGAAATTGAACCAGAAAACAACGTTGAAAGCTTCAAAACAAGGAAATTCGACCGCGTTTTGTGGGAAACGCGTAAAATTGTGTGAGTTTTGAGTGGTAATGGTTGGCGGGGTGGTTTTGGAGGGGAAAATTAGGGTTTTGAGAGTGTGAATACTGTGGAATTTGATTGAATGAAAGTATAAGAAGAGGGAGCGTGTCTTCTTCTTTTTTCTTGTAGTTAAGAGTTTTAGCAAGATTTAAGAGTGTATTTCTTTCTATCTAATCTAACGTGTTTGATAATTTAGTGTGTGTTTTTTTTTCTTCTTTAGATTTTTTTAAATATTTTATTAATCATAGCCTGTAAATAAATTGAGTCATCAAAATTAATCTAGATTAAAAAAAATTGATTATCAAGTTAAAAATTCAGGTTGGCTTAATAGCTAAATCAATTTAAGCTTCGGTTAAGACTATATTCTTAGCTTGATTTTTTTAAATAATAATATTTTTTTAATTGTTTTGATATATTAATGCTAAAAATATATAAAATATATTATTTTAATATATTTTTTTGCAAAAATTATTTCAAAAAATAATCACACTACTATACTTCTAAACACACTCTACTTTTAAACTTGTTTTTATCTTTGCATTAAACCTGCATGACCAAACATGAACTTAAAAATTATAGTTATCTGAATTTAAGAGAAAAAAACTTGTTTTCAAGATAAAACATGAAAATTATAGTGATTTGAATTTAAAAGAAAAAAATTATCCTGTTTTTAATTAAAAACTTATTTTTTATTAATATATATATATATTAAAAAATTATAATCACATTAATAAGTTTTAATTCAAAAAAATAATTATGAATCAATTATTTTTATATAACCCCTTTTCCAGTGGTTTGTCTCTACTGGAGCCCATGTTTTTGTTCTTAATTTTGGTGCATTTCCCCCCAAAGAAGCTCTTTATTTTTTGGTGGTTTAGTTGTATCATAAGACGGAGGAGGAGAAAGTGTTTATTATATATGAAGATATGTTTTTTTTTAATCTATGCTCTTCATTATTTTGGCATTCATATCTGTTCCTTCTGATCTCCAAGATTTTGCAAGTAAATTACGGACTCATTCGTTAGCAAACAAAAGATTGGTTCATTCTTCTTTGATTTTCTTATCCTTTCTTGTAGTTTTTGTGTGTCGTTGACAGTTAGAATTCTTACTACTTCACATATTAATGAAAGAGTGCATCTGTCAACTCAGAATTGCAAGTGCTAGCTGAAGTTGCATGTGCTTGGAATTTTTTGGTTTTTTAATGTTTAGATCTGGTTCTATAACTTGGTGTGCAATGGCACCATGTGATTATAACACAGTGATGCCATGTGAGAGTAAGATAGGAACAGGGATTCATTATTTCCTGGTTTTCAGAGAATGAGATTTCCGTTAAATCTTGAGGTTTGGAAATTAGGAACGGTCAACTACCTGGAAGAACTTAAGCTTCAGGAAAAGCTATTCTCAGATAGAAAAGCTCATAAGATTCCGGATGTGCTGGTGTCCCTGCAACATCCTCCTACATATACTCTTGGAAAATGGCAAACTGATCATAATTTATTGATCCCTGTGATGAACTTGAAAAGATATCATGTTCCTTATCAAAATTAATTACCTTGATTTCTTTTTTAGAAGATCATAGCCTGTCATTCCTGGCATACAGTAGTCTGTAATGAACATGTTAATTTCCATGTGTTGATGATGATGGTCAGGGGAAACAGAGGAAGGGTTTGATTCGCTCTGCTCATCGTCTCCATTCAAACCCAAAAACTCCAAGGCCTTACTTCCTGAATCCACTGCTGTGACTGTAAAAATGAGCCAGAAACAAGAAGATGTCAGCAATCAAGAAATCAAGTTCAAAGCAATATATAATCCAAGAAATCCCTTTAGGTGCTCGGAATTATGTGGAGAAACTTGAGTTAACAATGATTGAGATGGCATATCACTTTATGGTGTGAAAGCTGTTGAAATCTGAGGTGATTCCAGAACTGCCCAAGTGAACCAGTCGACCGCTTGGAAGATAAAACTAAACCGGTCGACTGCTTAGTTCTGTCTTCAAGGAGCTGACACAGGAGAATCGAAGATTGAAGAATCAGTTGTTAGGATTGAATTCTCATTGTAATAAGTATGTTTAAGTGTTCTGATTCAATGTTTTTAGTTAATTTCAGTTTATGGTCAACAATTGTTAAACAGGAAATTGTAACCGAATTTTGAATTTTATAGCCGTTGTAAATTTTGATTCCTATATAAATAAATTTTGATGGGATGGCAGTAACCACAACAAAATATTATGCCCATGTTCATGTTCTTTTAATTCTCAAAATTACAGAATTCTTTAGTTCCTTCTTTTCTGGAAAATTATCATCAATTCTGGAAAATTGTTCATTTCCAGAATTTGATTGCTACAGTAAGCGTTTTTCTTATTTTCCAGAATTCTTTCAGAATTTCAACAAAAGCTAGTGCTGGAAAAAGTGTGAAAACGGGGTTTGGGTTGGAGATAGAAAGATTGGTGCAAATGGAGCTCGCATATCATCCGGAATCACTTCTCATGGATTGGCATTCAATATTGATCCTGATTTGGACTATTTTAAGCATATTGTGCCTTGTGGGATTGCTGATAAAGAGGTTACATCTTTGAGAAGGGAGACGGGAACTGTGCTCCCTTCTGAGGATGTGATTCATGAGCAGTTGATTTCTTGTTTTGCAAGAATATTTGGTTTCAAAAATCTTATTTTGAAGGAAAATAAGTCGATTATGGCTAGATAATGGGAAATCTGAAAGGCATGTGGACTGATAATGCTTCAATAGTCATGTAATGAGGAAACTAAATGACACGTGGTTATTATATGCCTGAAAGATAAATTATTCAAATCTTTTTCTGTATGATTGATTATTCGTTGAAATGAATCAATAGAATTTTGTGCATGTGAAAGCTGAATCCATTTAGCCAACTACAGCTAATGTATTGTGTCTACATCAGAAAAGAGACAGGGTAGCTTAGATCATGCAGTGCATGAGGATATTGTACTGTTTTTTTTCAAAATGCGTTAAGAGCTGTGGACTAGGTGAATTATTTTCAGGAATTTGGAGAATAGGGAAATTAGGATCATCAATAGAAAGTTTTTATAATGTTTTGAGATTGTCAGTGTGATATCTAGAAGCAACTTCGATACCGTTAGATCCAGGATCAGCATCTTTAATCAGTGAGATCTTGTTGGTGCATTGTTTTTCAGGATCAAAATGCATGTTCCAGGTAATTCTGATGCCATATTTTCCCAGTATTATCTGAGATCAGAATTCATATGATCATGTCAGCAATATCCTCCATTCAAGATCATTTTTCTTCCACCCTTGGAGATTATATTGCAATTTATTAGCATGAAAGAAACTTCCACCATCAACTGCCGAATAATGTGAAGTGACGGAGGAGTGATGCACCATCACATGGCTAAATGGAGGAGAATTTACTAAATTTAGAGGATATCTTTATAATAATGCCTCAAAGATTGCCGCTCAGGTTTGGGCAGGCGGATGCCGTTTTTCAATTTTCTCATGTTATAAAATATAGACTCTACATTCAATCAACCTTTGAATCTCCAAAAACATTTTGGCCACGCTGTGAATTATGAAATAAAAACACATATACATATTAAAAAAAATTGGGCAAGGCTGTCAAGCTGGCCAGATTTGGCTGGGGAGAAATATTAACTATATTAGACATGCAAAAGCAATCCTGAAGGCTCAGCTCTAACTACACCAACTTGAGGTTTATATGAATGCTGCATTAGGATCAGGTTGGAGAAGAACAAGTTGGAATCCAATTGACATTGGTCTATGTTCTGAATAGTAAAAGAGGAACATAGCATTTTCTTGGAAGAAGATGATTGGTTTTTGCTGTGGAAATTAGTCTTTCCCAGCTAAGTTTAGCTGTATCTGTTACTCTCAAAAGAAGTACAAAACTATTGAGTGATTTAACAAAAAAAGGACAGAAGAAGGAGGTGCTGATTTGGTCTCATGTGATAAGTCACATGAGGTTTTAAGTTAAATATTTGAAGGACTGCACAGATGTCAGAAGTATAATATTCAATTTAGAATCACATGGTCAGCTGCTTCCTAGTTCCAACATACTCAAGAATAAAAGTTCTATCATTAAACTTCTGATAGAAATAAAGAAGCAAATCACCAAAAATAGAGTTCATGTGGAAATGTTACTGGGATAGTGGCCAGTCAAATCATGCTTCTACAAGCTAACATGCATTATAATTGATCATGTCTTGCCTTCTGCTGACGTGGATCATTGAACTGCTCTGTCATCTTTATAGTCCTCTAACTGGAAACTTATTCACATATGCAGATATTTCATTTATATATGATTTTAGGAAATCTTTTGTCCAATGATTGCTTACCCTGTTAGGAAATGGTCTAGATCTACCCCTTTAACCTTGAAAGCTGAAACATAGTCTGGTTATTCTGAATGGTCGGTCCATTACCTTCTTGTTTATCTGTAGTTCCTAGGGGAAAGAGAACATCTTCTACCTAGTGAAGATATCGGGGTTTAACCACCAAACAGGCCTAGGTTTTCTTTTTGTCTATATATTACACTCAGCCAGAGTTGATCACAAACTATATGTAACACTATGAAATGCATCCTTGAGAAGACACCATAGACACCACCATTTCCTTAAGCTCCAAAAACACCAGCAATCTCATTGTCTCTACAACAGTACATAATGGGAAATATTCCCAGAGCTTTTTTCGTTCTATTTTCATTGATTGTTTTTCATGTTCTCATGTCCTCTCTTCTGTGTCTTCATCACCATGAGAGAAAGGTCCAATTATTAGACAGAAATCAAGGAAGGAGATTGCTAGTTTCTGTCACTTCTCCTTCGGCCAATGCTAACAAGTCAACCGGAGCCAATAAAGTCCCTCAGAAAGCTGCTGAGGCAAGTCTCAAGAAGGCTCCACCAAGTCTTTCAAACCCTACTCAGAACAAGTAGCCTTAACAATCTTTGTATAGAGATCTCCAAAAGGAAGAGAATCTCATTCTCTTTCTGCTTTTTTTTGTGTGCAGATTTTCTCCTTTTAGTCTTACTGTTGGATAGGTGTCACAATTGGATCTCTATACAGTTAGATTATCTTTCAGGGCTTCCTTTTTCTTTAAAGCTTATGGATCTGTAATTCCTTCATTTTTGTTCTTAAAGTATCTGCTTTTCAGTAAATTTAGAAAGACACAAGGATTTACAGGAATTTTTTGTAAGATTATATTAACAGCTTTTTTCACCATCCAATCTGTAACAATTGCTTCAGTAGACCTCAATTTCACCATCCAATCTGTAAACAGTCTTAACCTTTTCTCTTCACATAATTCCCTCCATCCTAAACATGAGAATTCAAAATAGCTGGCCTCCTATTCCATAGGTGCTGCCTGAAGCTGTAGTTTCCTGGCTCGTTGGATGGCCGTATTATCCTTTAAGAGAACATTCAAGTACTCCAGATCGATATACTTTTTGTAAGATTATATTAGCAGCTTTTTTCTGGTAGATTGCCAATTTGTAGTTGGTTATAGTGTACTCTCTTCTCAAGATTGATCCTCTTTCCTATGATAGCTATATCCATGTTCCGTTTTCTGGTCACTAGTGCATATTCTTCTCTCACGTTCTTATTTGGTTTTCTAGCGTCACCCCATGTGATGGGAAGTGTAGGGATGCGTGCTTTAAATTCTATGGGAACAAGGCTTATGAAAAGGAGCTGCACATGTTATCATCTAATATTTATTAGCATTCGTACATTCATGCAAATGGGATCTGCATAATAATTTCTGATACATTCTTGTTTGGTGAAGCTGAGCCAAACATGGCACGGTTGCCATCTTGCATCTTTCATGTTCCAACTGTTGATAGATTGGAAGAAATTTCTGTAAAGAATCAAGGGGCATGTGAAAAACAGCTACACTAAAAAGAAGTGGCTGTCCGTTATGGTAATAGACGCGGCAGTAAACGTAATATCACGCGTACTGTCACCTTCTCTGGAAAAATCGCAAACTGAAAATGAATTAATACTACAGTACTTGCGGTAAATGCAATGTATCAGAATAGTTCCATGAAATGGACAAATCAGTATTCTTTTCCTCAAGGTGTTAAAACACATAATCATAAGATAGCTCTCTTCATTGTAACAATTGCTTTTCACATAATTCCCTCCACTCTAAACATGAGAACTCAAAATAGCTGGCCTCCTATTCAGCAGGTGCTGCCTGAAGCTGTTTCAAGGCTCGCAGGTTCAGCAATTTGACGAGTGATTCTTGGTTGAAGCTGTTTCCTGTCTCGTTGGATGGCCGTATTATCGTTTAAGAGAACATTCAGCTCCAGACAAACAGAAGGTGCAGTCACATGATGGGATCCAGCCAGCAGTTTTGCTAGTGAAATCAAATCTTCAGATTTTGCCGAAAAGAAAACAGGAAAAGAAGAGAACTGCTTGCCTGCGATGCAAAGTCATGTGATTAATCTTCCATTTTTCACTCTAAGGGATTTGGTATTATTCTATTTCTTAAAGACACCGTCAGTCACATTTTTGTTTCTCTTGTCGTCAATCTTTCTTTCCTCCGATTGATTGATGCTTGTTCAATTGAAAAAACAGCATTACGTTAGAAATATTTGTCATTAGAGCCTATAATTATATTTTTTCTTTGTTTCATTTATGGGGACACTCTTTTAATCTATCTCATCATGGATTCGTTGAAAATTATTTCTCATTCTTCATTTAGTGTCACGAACAGAAAATAGAAGAATCAAGAGAAACGAAAGGGAAAACTGGAACAATTAGAATTCAAATACATTGTAAACAAAACGCAGTCGTTTTGTGTAGTTCTTTTTAATTCTAGAATATTGCCACGTATGTAAAGGCCATGAACAAAGGACACTGGGTTCCTTTAAATTGCCACTTGATGGGCACAGAACAACAACAAGAAATACAACAAATTGAGAGATTCTCTCCCTGTCACCTTCTCCCTCACGCACTGAACGTGCATTCTTCTTTCTCCCCTCATCTTCTTCTCTCTTATCTTCTTCCTTATTCCCCAAATCTCCCTCTTACCCATCATCTTCGTCCCCAAATCCCTCTCTGCTCCCTGCAGAATTTCTAACCTGTAACATTTAGTCATTTAGACTTGTGTTTTGATAGCCATGACGGTTATCCTGAATCAGCTTTCCTCCTACTGTGAAATATTAGGAATGTAAAAGGTCCCAGATTTTCAGCCAGCATTGTCCTTGCACTCCGGTCAACCAGGTGAGCTACGGTTTCCTTGTAATTAGAGCAAATCACAAAGTTGACCCCTCATTCTAATCGATGTGGACTTCAAGGTTCATATCAAAGCCCCATGCAAAACATTATTATTATTAAATATAGCAACCACAAAGATCATCCTGCTGAGTCTACAATATGGAGAAATAAGGAAGATGAAGATATGGTTGACATTCCTAAAATAGAAGAATCATGAAGAGGAATTCAAGAAGTTCTATCAAAACTCAATAGGAAACAAATCCAGTGATTTTCTCCTATAAACTAGCAGTGCAACGGTAACAAGACAGTGACAAATACGTTGCCTTGACTAGAGCCCTTTCTTATTGTAAATCTTCCTTATGTTGTAAAAAGTCTATAAATACCTGTAATCTCATACTCTCTTCTCACGTTAAGAAATATAATACTGAGAAGCCTTCTCATCAATTTTTCCAGAATTCTCCAGTTTATTCCTTTTTTCTTTATGGTATCAGAGCTTGTGTGAGACAAGAGAGTTCAAATCGATTTTTTTTTCTCTTCTCAAATGACGTCCACAATCTCTCTCAATGTTGCAAATTTTGTTACCCTCAAACTCACACCAGAAAATTATCCTTTGTGGCGTGAACAAATGCTAGCTTTAGCTGAAAGCCAAGACATGGTCGGGCTCCTCACTGGGGAGTCAACAAAACCTGTCATGTACACTTACAGAAGGGCATCCACAACTGATGCATCCTCCACAAGTGAAACAACAGAACAACAAGTTTCAACAGAATTCATCAAATGGAGAAAAGAAGATCGTCTCCTAAGGGGGTGGATCATTGGAACACTTGAGGGGGAGTGTTAACATGAGTTGTAAATTAGCAATTACTATATTTAGAAGATCTAATTTCCTAAATAGTAGCATACGATATCTCACACACTTAATGCTGAGATATGTTTTCATTGTATATATACTGCATCGTATCAATACAACATTTAAGCTTTTGAGCCTCATTTGATTTATTTTGACAGATTCAAATTACGTTGGATAAAAAATTGAAGTGGTCAAAGGAAGGAAGCTTCCGAATAATTTCATGGATACCAGTGAAACAAGCCATACCATTTATTTCAATTACATTATCAATTTCTCGAAGGCGTACAACTAATTAATAACATGTCTTTTTTTGCATGGGTCTATCACTCACCCCTTTCTTCACGTCAGTATTGGAAAATCTGACCATTTAAATTACAATCAACTAATGTTAGAAAGTAAAAGGGAAGGGAATCTGCTATGGTAATGTTGGACTCATCGATGCAGTTGTTTGAGAGAATACAGGAAGGAGGGATTCAAGCGAACAGGGTGACTTTGCCTTGTACTCTTTCAGCGTGTAGCCATGGCAAAACGAAGAAAACTGGAGGCAATAAAGAGCACGTAGTGGGGAGACATAGTGACGTCGCTTAATTCCTAATGTTCGGCAGGAGTTGCCAAATAGGATCGGTTTGCATATCAACAATTACAAAAATGTTGCATCATGGAATGCTATGGTAATGTTGGACTCATCGATGCAGTTGTTTGAGAGAATACAGGAAGGAGGGATTCAAGTGAACAGGGTGACTTTGCCTTGTACACTTTCTGCTTGTAGCCATATCGAAACCAAAAAAACTGAAGGCAACAAAAGCACGTAGTTGAACCTAATTGGGAGACATCGCTTAATTCCTAATGTTCTGGATGATTAATTTTGCCTTAGATTTCTTTGCCTTTTCCTCATTGCTGAACTTGATTTGAGCCATAGTGGGATTTGTTGGTAAGGGAGCAACTGGTTTGTCTTCGGAAACAATTTCCCAAAGATCATAAGCTTCAAGAAAAGCTTGCATCTTCACTGATCAAATGTGGTAGTTTTCGCCAGTGAAGATTATGGGAGAGTTTAAAAGTAGGTTGTTGGATGTCATTTTATCTGAGATTTGAGAAAAAAATGTTTTAGTCCTGTAAGATCTAAGAAAGTTCTGATACCACTGTTGTGTTTTTGCAGGTGAAAGGTTGCAGAAACAAGAACAATAGTGATTGGAGATGCAGAATAGAGACTACACACCAGGTGTTCGATAAAATATCTCAGTACTTATTTTATTGAATGCATGCCTTAAATATATGAAAAAACTTAACAACCTATCCTATTAATCTGCCACTAAACATAGTGGACAGTATGCTGCCACTAACTAAGCAACAACCTTCAGAAAAAAATAGCAACTGACTTTGACGAAATGAAAACAGAAATGAAAACAGACAACATTACAATTGATTGAAGAACATAAATAAAACTGATAGTCTAGAGTAAAAAATGTCAATTGTCTGAGTTCGGGCTGAGCTATCAACAACATTGTTGACAGACATTGTTGAAACAGGGGAGTTAGTTAAATCTGGACGAGAGAGCACAATTGACTGCCCAGCAGTTAATGGGGTCAATCCTCCAGCCATATTAGCCTTACTCTTTCCTTCCATATTTAATTTTCATTTCCTCCACTTTCCCTTCTTCAGAAACACGGTAATTCGTCTGCTGTGTTGCTTGGACCTTAGCGATGAAGTGATAGCCATGCCTTGCTGCCTCTGGGAGTCTTGGGAGAAGAGCACGATTCTGTGCAAGTGATGAAACATCAAGATCTGTGGTTCCGTTGATGGAAGCAAATGACATTGCAAAAGTCTGAGATGCCAAAGGCCTTAGAAGTATGTGTTTGTGGTTGCTGCGATTTCTTTTCACCAGTATTACCACTTGCGTTATGGGAACTACCCTTTGCTGTGGCATTAAATTCTGACCATAAATACTCATGTTTGCCCGGGAAACTCGACTGTCAACAATTGATGAACTGTCTTCACCACCTAATTCACTCTCAAGTTGACGGGCATGGTGAGTAACATTCTGATTTTGCATCAGCTGTCGCTGCTTGTTTGACAGGGATTGATTCTGCTGCTGAATCTGCAAATGATTGGATTTTGATGACCGATGCTAGTTCCACCTAATTCACTCCCATGTTGTTTATGCTGCTGATTCTGCAAATGCTTCTGGGATGACGAGGAACCAATAGAAATACTTGTATTTTGATGACCCTGTTGGCTTTGTTATGTTAAATACTTGGATTTTGATGACCCTGTTGGCTTTGTTATGTTTGTGTGAATGATTTTTGCTGCCGTTGAAGCTGTTAAGGACACAACATTCGAGAAGAATAAAATGATCCGTTAAATAAAAGCATAGCCTGAGGATAAGTTCCTTTATAAGCTGTTGTGGCCCTAACATGTGCAGGGATTGGAATCGGGTACGCACCATTCTGCAAAATTGCCAAGAGTTTCTATTAGATTTTAACGAGATTAGCTTTGGATAAGAAGATTTAGCTGTAGGTTTTTCAATTTATTAGCTGTAGTCTTTCAATTTAGCTGAAACTACTATTCATAACAGGTTTTATCTTCAAGCTTGTGTTTATCCTATAATCTCTCAAGTTTGTTGAGAGTTTTATGTTTTTAATTCGTTAGCATTGTAAGCCTATATATAGGCAATTTGAATTCAATAAAGATTATGTTATTCGATCCCAGTTTCAGTTTTAGTGTTCTTCAGGAATTCTACCGATTTTTGTTCTTTAAATTAAACAATAATTGTCAGATCATAAAAACTCAACAGTGGTATCAGAGTATTTTTTTCCTACGGGACTGAGGGGTATTTTCGAGTGAAACATAGAGAGGGCGAGTGCTAAACACAAAGTGAATTGTGTGCAAACACAAAGTGAGATTATTTCAGTTTGCTAAAGCATGTCTACCTCTAGCAACAATGCTGCTGCAATTCCATTATTTTAGCTGAAACTACTATTTATAACAGGTTTTATCTTCAAGCTTGTGTTTATCCTATAATCTCTCAAGTTTGTTGAGAGTTTTATGTTTTTAATTCGTTAGGATTGTAAGCCTATATATAGGCAATTTGAATTCAATAAAGATTATGTTATTTGATCCCAGTTTTAGTTTTAGTGTTCTTTAGGAATTCTGCCGATTTTTGTTCTTTAATTTAAACAATAATTGTCAGATCATAAAAACTCAACAGTGGTATCAGAGCATTTTTTTCCTACGGGACTGAGGGGTATTTTCGAGTGAAACATAGAGAGGGCAAGTGCTAAACACAGAGTGAATTGTGTGCAAACACAAAGTGAGATTATTTCAGTTTGCTAAAGCATGTCTACCTCTAGCAACAATGCTGCTGCAATTCCAGTATTTTCTGGGGAACACTACCATATCTGGGCTGTCAAGACAATGAATCTATCAAGATTTATTCTAGGAGATTAATGAACATTGTAAACCAAATGAGACTCCTTAGGGAGACATTTGAGGATCATAAGGTAGTAGAAAAACTTATGATGTCAATCCCACATAAATATGAGGCTAAGATTTCTGCCATAGTGAGTCTTGCGATTTGCAAAACCTTACTATTGCAGAGTTAAGTAGCAGATTGCATATACAGGAGCAAAGGATGCAAATGAGGGATGATGAATCTGTTGAAGGTGCATTTCAAGCAAGCAGTAAAGGAAAAAGAACTGCTATTCAGCCTAAGAATAACTTCAACAGTAGGAAATCGAGTATATTTCCTAAGAACAAGGATGTTATGCTTTCAATAATACAGACTTTCTCACCTTGTTCTTATTGCAAAAGAACAAATCATGCTGAGAAAGATTATTGGTTTAAGGGAAAAACTATTCTCCATTGTAGTTTTTGTAATAACCATGGCCATAGTGAGAAGTTTTGCAGAATAAAAAGGAGGCAACCTCAACAAGAACTACTACAGCATGCAAATGTTACTGAGGAAGGCAAGGATGGTGAGGAGCATCTATTCATGGCTTTACAAGCTGGCAACACTTCCAAGAAAAATATATGGCTAATTGACAGTGGCTGTACCAGCCATATGGCAAAGTATTTGTCGATTTTTTCTTCAATCGATCAATCAATTAAGCCAAAGATCAAGTTGGGGAATAGAGATATTGTGCAGGCCAGGGGTAATGGAACGGTTACAGTTAGAAAAAATAAAGGTACAAAAGTCATTAGAAATGTCCTTTACATTCCAGAATTAGATCAAAATCTCTTAAGTGTTGCACAAATGCTTAGAAATGGATATGAAGTAGCATTTAAGGACAATTTTTGCTTTATTACTGATACTTATGATTCAGCAATAGCAAAAATTAAAATGGATGGTAATAGTTTCTATATGGAGTTGAATGCTGTTGAAGGACATGTTTTGAATGCTAGGACTGATGATAGTGTCGTTTGGCATAAGAGGTTTGGACACTACAATTTTAAATAATTGAAGATGTTGCATGATAATGGTATGGTAAAAGGTCTGCCTGAAATTCTTGAAAATGAACAGTTTTGTGAAGGCTGTGAATTGGGAAAGCACCACAGAATATCTTTCCCTCATAATGTATCTAACAGAGCAACAAAAAGGATGGAATTGGTCCATTCTGACCTTTGTGGACCAATGAGGACAACTTTATTGAATAACAATGCATATTTTATGTTATTTATTAATGACTACAATAGAATGACTTGGGTTCAATTTCTAAAAACCAAGTCACAAGCACTCTCAATGTTCAAGAATTTCAAATGCATGGTTGAAATTCAGAATGGACAGAGAATCAAGGTGCTGTGAACTGACAATGGTGGAGAATACACTTCAAAGGAGTTTCAAGTTTTATGTCAAGCTGCTGGGATTGTGTACCAGTTGACAGTGCCCTACTCTCCACAACAGAATGGAGTTTCTGAGAGGAAGAACAGGACAATTATGAAGATGTCCAGGTGTATGATGTTTGGAAAAGGTTGCCGAAGTTTCTATGGGCTGAAGCAATAAACACTTCAGTTTACTTGCTTAACAGACTGTCAACCAAGTCTGTTATTGGAAAAACACCACTGGAAGCTTGGTCTGGTGTAAGAGCCACGGCCAAACACCTCAAAGTGTTTGGATCCTTGTGTTATTTTCATATACCTACTGTCAAACGAGGGAAGCTTGATGAAACAACAGAAAAAGGGATTTTTGTGGGGGTATGCAACCGAATCCAAGGGTTATAGAATCTACAATTTGAATGGAGCTAAAATTCAGATCAGTAGAGATGTGCATTTTGATGATTTTTCATGCTGGAATTGGGACTTGAAGGAGGTGGATCAAAAAATCACAGCTCCTCTTAAACCAGCAGTAGAAAAAACAGGAGAGGATGAACTTCAAAATGACATTGAGGCAACCACAGATTCAGATGTTCATAAAGTGAAATCCTTGGATGATGTGTATGAAAGATGCAATCTAGTTCATGCTGAACTAACTAGCTACACTAATGCAGCACGATTTCCAGCTTGGATAGAGGCTATGAAGACTGAAATTGATGCCATAGAAAGAAATGGGACTTGGAGATTGACAGATCTTCCATAGAACAAGAAGGAGATTGGTGTAAAGTGGGTCTTCAAGACAAAGTTCAATCCTGATGGCTTGATTTTTAAACACAAGACCAGACTGGTTGTAAAGGGTTTTGCTTAGATTGCAGGAGTGGATTATGGTGACACATTTGCACCTGTGGCTAAGCATGATACTATTAGACTACTACTAGCATTAGTAGGACAGAAAGGATGGAAGGTTTTTCATCTTGATGTCAAGTCTGCCTTTCTAAATTGGATTCTTGATGAGGACATTTATGTTAAGCAACCAGAAGGTTTTGAAGTATGTGGCCATGAACATAAAGTGTATAAGCTGTACAAGGCCCTCTATGGCTTGAAACAAGCACCTAGAGCCTGGTACAACAGGATTGATGCTCATCTAATTAAGTTGGGATTCAATAGAAGTCAGAATGAAGCTACCTTGTACTTGAAACAAGGTGATGGTGATGTGCAGCTAGTAGTGTCACTCTATGTTGATGATATGCTTGTGACAAGAAGCAATGTAGGGCTGATGGCAGAGTTCAAGAGGGAAATGCAAGAGATGTTTGAAATGTATGATCTGGGCATCATGAACTACTTTCTAGGAATGGAAATTCAACAATGCAATAGAGGTATCTTTGTTTCTCAAAGAAAATATGCATTTGATGTACTCAAGAAGTTCAAGCTTGAGTCATGCAAGGCAATAACAGCTCCATTGGCACTAAATGAAAAGGTTTCTAAGGATGATGGTGAAAAACTTGAGGAACCTGCTGTGTTTAAAAGCTTAGTAGGTAGCTTATTGTACCTAACAACAACAAGTCTTGACTTGATGCTTTTAGCTGGCTTGCTGTCACGATTCATGAGCTCCCCTACCAGTGTTCACTTGGAAATTGCCAAGAGGGTGCTGAAATACATCAGAGGAACAACTGACCTTGGTATCTGGTACATGAAAGCAGGAGGAGTTAGATTGAATGGGTATGCAGATAGTGACTGGGCAGGAAGTGTAGATGATATGAAGAGTACCTCAGGATATGTTTTACAATAGGTACAAGAGCAATTTGCTAGAATGCAAAGAAATAAGAAGTGGTGGCCCAATCAACAGCTAAAGCATAATATATCTTCTTAGCAGCAGCTGCAGCAAATCAAGCAGTTTGGTTAAAAAAATTACTGGAGGATCTCGGCCAAGAACATAGCTCACCTATTGATCTCTTCTGTGACAACAAATAAGCCATTGCAATTGCTCAAAATCAAGTTCAACATGGGAGGACCAAGCATATAAATGTGAAATTTCATGCCATAAAGGAAGCTGAGAAGAATTTGCTTATTAAAGTTCATTATTGCTCTACTAAAGTGCAACTTGCATATTTAATGACAAAGGCTCTCCCTCCAGCAAGATTGGAGTTCCTGAAGATGAAGTTGGGGTTGTCCAAAGCAAATCTCAAGGAGGAGTGTTAGATTTTAATGTGATTAGCTTTGGATAAGAAGCTTTAGTTGTAGGTTTTTTAGTTTATTAGTTGTAGTCTTTCAATTTAGCTAAAACTACTATTCACAACAGGTTTTATCTCCAAACTTGTGTTTATCCTATAATCTCTCAAGTTTGTTGAGAATTTTATGTTTTTAATTCATTAGCATTGTAAGCCTATATATAGGCAATTTGAATTCAATAAAGATTATGTGATTTGATCCCAGTTTTAGTTTTAGTGTTCTTCAGGAATTCTGTCAATTTTTGTTCTTTAATTTAAACAGTAATTGTTTAGAACAATTACTGTTCAGATCATAAAAACTCAACAGTTTCATTGTCAGGGAAGTTGGGGTGATCAAAGCTCATTGCTGTAGCACCAGCTATTGCTGATTTCGTGGCACTAATTGAAGCAGAACTTGAGTAAGCTACATTGCCAGCAACAGGAGAAAGCTTCACACTACCTGGTCAGACAGAAGTTGTTGCTGCAGTAGCTTGTTGTTGATTCACTGAGAAGATGAAAGTGGCCCCTGTTAGAGTATACAAGAATGAATATTCTATAGTAGTGTATTTGTATTCTAGAAGTATGAATGATGATATTTTGTTATGTATAAATAGGAATATGTACTCACGGGTAAAGTAAGGAAAAACATAATTGTTTACTATTGAAAATTGAAAATTCATTCTCCCTCTCTTTCTCTCTTCTCTTCTCTATACAACTTTACCTTTCTTCCTAATTCCTTCAATTACCTGTAACATTTCTCAATCCTTACATGGTATCAGAGCTATCAAGCTCACGCAGATTAAGCAAGTGATCCAATATTGTGCTTCCGCAATCTTCTTCTTCAAATTTCTTCAAATCTCTTCGTCAAAAGAATCTCAAAATTTATCAACAGTTATTAAATCTATGTTGCAAAAACCCGCTCTGTGAGTAATATTCATCAATCAAGACACTATTACTCCTTAGTACTATTTTTTCTTTCAAAGAGTGATTGACAATACCTACACTCTGTTTTTCCCTTCATTATCTGTTTCACGAGCTGTAATGGTGACAGTTGTTCAACTCCAAATTCTTCAATCCCCGATCACAAAACTTATCTCAACAATTACAGCTTCTGTGAATGTCAAATTAGATGATTCTAATTACTTGAATTGGTATTTTCAAATGCAATTACTACTGGAGAGCAACAATATTTCTGGATTTGTTGATGGTTCCCACCCATGTCCTCCGTCTGCTACAACTGGTGAAAGTGGTACACTCCTTTCTAACTCTTCCTCATTTGTTGTGAATTGTGATGATATAACAGTTTGGAAAATGCATGATGGAGTAGTGATGCAATTGATTACTGCAACCTTGTCTATGGTGGCTATGTCTTGTGCTATTGGTAGTGACAGTTTTAGGGATTTGTGGTTGCGTCTGAAAGAACAATTTTCTACCGTGTCAAAGACTAGAATATTTCAAATGAAATCCAACCTGCAAAATATTAGAAAGGGGATTGATAATGTAACCCAATACCTTCTTAAAATCAAAGAGGCTAGGGATTATTTGTCTGTGGCTGGAGTCTATTTTGCAGACGAAGATTTTGTGATTTTGGCTTTAAATGGACTGCCATCTGAGTATTATACTTTTAGATGTGTAGTTAGAGGGCGTGAGGGTGTTATTTCATTGAATGAGTTTCGGTCTCATCTTCTAGCTTAAGAACGCATTGTGGATAATATAATTCCTGACAGTTCGACATATATTACTGCTATGAACACTATGCCCAAATCTCCAATATCAGCCCCACAATTTTTTTATGTCCTCTTGTAATCAACAAGGTTTTCCTTCATATGAAAATGGTGGATACATACAATTTAATAAGAGTAGAGGCAGGGGTAAATTTACTCATGGACAGAGACATATTTAGCCAAGATCTTCAGTTCCTCCTAAATCCCATACATCATCAGCAGCTATCCCAGGTGTGCTTGGCTTATACTCTCGTTCCTCTATATCAAGTGTTCCTGTCTGCCAGTTATGTAATAATGAAGGTCACACTACTCCATTGTGTGGCTTTCGAGGGTATGAGAGATTACAGTGCAATATTTGTGGGAAACTTCCACACAACCTGTTATTGTTTCTACAATGAGAATGGTCCTAACTTTATTAGTAATGCCAGTGATATTCCTGCTCATTCTCCTCCCACACAGAATCATGCCATGAATGTTATGCACAATGTTTGTTTGTCCCCTCAGCAGTCATCAGCTCAGCCTCAAGTGTGGCTTATTGATCTGGGTGCCACTAACCACATGACAGCTGATATGTCCAATTTGTCATTAAGTACTGCCTACCCTATGAATGACACAGTTTAGATAGCAAATGGTGAAGGTTTATTAGTGCCTTACATTGGTTCTATGTGCATTCCTACTCACACAAAACCACTCAAGATGAATTCAGTTTTATGTGTACCAAAATTGACTCAGAATTTACTGTCAGTTCATCGTATTTGTTTGGATAACAACTGCTATTTAATATTTGATGCTTTTTGCTTTTGGATTTAGGACAAAGTCTCAGGGAGGATATTGTACAAAGGGGAATGCCATAATGGACTCTATCCTATGTCTTTTATGTCTCCATCAGCTCAACACTCCTTCAGTTTTCAATCTCAGGCCTATATTGGTCAGTTCGTATTATCCTCTACTTGGCATCGTAGATTAGGCCATTCTTCCAATAAAATTGTCAATTTGATGTTGCAAAAAGCTAGTATTCAATGTCCTTTAGATTCTATCACTTATGTATGTGTTAGCTGTCTTCAGGGCAAATTCACTAAGCTCCCCTTTTAGTCTAGTGATCATTTGTCTGTAACACCTTTTCAGATAATACATAGTGATCTTTGGGGTCCTTCCCCCAGCGTTTCTATAGACAGTTATAAGTATTATGTCATTTTTGTTGTCAATTTCTCTCGTTATTGTTGGTTATATCCTCTTGTCAATAAAAGTGACTTGTGTTATATTTTTGTTACATTTTATCATCATATTCAAACTCAATTTTCACATTCCATTCAAATTTTGCAAAGTGATTGGGGGGGGGGGGGGAGTATGTTAACAAACCTCTAAAACAATTTCTTGATTCAAAAGGGATTTCACACACCATAAATCCTGTCCATATACACTTGAACAAAATGGGTTGGTGGAACGTAAACACATACACCTTATTGAAACCACCATTACTCTACTTCAACATGCTAGTATGCCTTCATCACTTTGGACATATGCTGTGCATACTGCCTCTTTCTTAATCAATAGACTGTCATTTGCAGTATTGCATTACAAATCTCCTTTTGAACTGCTATTTGGGAAAATCCCTTATGTTTCACACTTACGTATATTTGGTTGCGCATGTTTTCCATTGTTGCGACCCTATCTACAAAATAAACTAGAGCCTAAAACTACTATGTGTGTGTTCCTTGGGTATGCCTCTCAATCTAAAGGATACCTTTGTTACAACATTTCTAGCAAACGTCTATATATATCTCGGCATGCCTTCAACATTGCTGCGATTTCTTTTCACCAGTATTCCCACTTGCGTTATGGGAACTACCCATTGGTGTGGCATTAAATTCTGACCATAAATACTCATGTTTGCCCGGGAAACTCGACTGTCAACAATTGATGAACTGTCTTCACCACCTAATTCACTCTCAAGTTGACGGGCATGGTGAGTAACATTCTGATTTTGCATCAGCTGCCATTGCTGGTTTGGCAGGGATTGATTCTGCTGATTCTACAAATGCTTCTGGGATGACGAGGAGCCACTAGAAATACTTGTATTTTGATGACCCTGTTGGCTTTGTTATGTTAAATACTTGTATTTTGATGACCCTGTTGGCTTTGTTATGTTTGTGTGTATGATTTTTTCTATCGTTGAAGCTTTTAAGGAGACAACATTCGAGAAGAATAAAATGATCCATTAAATAAAAGCATAACCTAAGGATGGGTTCCTTTATAAGCTATCGTGGCCTCAACACGAGTTCGAAAATAATATAAATTATATTATAGAATCTCATCTAACAGCTTAAGTTTTTAGGTGAGATGGTCCTTAATATGGTATTAGAGCTTTGTTGACCCAGCGTCACGAGTTCAAATCTCATCACTCCTACTCTATTTGATAAAAATCAAGCACAAGATAATGTGGGTCTGTGCAAGTTTCAAGCCCAAAGAGCTTTCACTTGAGGGGGTATGTTAGAGAATAATATAAATCATATTTTAGGGATTCACCTAACAACTTAAGATTTTAAGTGAGATAGTTCTTTAACACCTTATAGCTTTGCTATCTTTGTCTTGAGCAAATCAAGACGAGATCCCCAAGGGGTGTAGCTTGGTGACAAAGGGCTTAAGATATGCACAACAGGTCTTGATTTCGAGTCAGGGCGTGCACCTCTTGTAAGAACCTGTGACAGAAAAGGTTTTACTCGCTTACTTGAGCTCACAAAATGCGCTTTCCGGGGGGTAGAGTTTTCTCGAATCCAAAAAAAAAAAATCAAGACGAGACTCTGTGGCTGATCAATATGAGACTATGTGACTTGAATCTGATAAATTTCAATCAAATTTGGTATTTAAATTTTCAATTTTAACAATTATATTTTATTTCCATGATGAATTATATCTATATTAATTTATTATGAAAAATTTATATGATTAAATCGCATTTTAGTAAGAAAAAAATAATACTTAAAATATAGAACTCTCTCAATCATATTTTCGAGACTTATTTTTAAGTGTAAGTTAACTTGTCTCGGGGAAAATCTATAGAAACAAAAATTTCCTACCAATTAAATTGTGCCATGAGTTATCTTTATTTTAATTTTACAAAAAATAAAATGAAAATAAATGACATGAAAAATTAATGGACCTTCACATATTTCTCGGTCAATAAATATAAGATATCATAAATAAGTCCATGTGATATTGAAAAAAAGATCTAAAAGCCCGACAAACCTCTATAAATAAAGCATCTTACCCTAAATAAAAAAAAGTTAAAGAAAAAATAATTTTTCAAGATAATTTTTTTCCAAAACCAGCGCTTCAAGTAAGGAAGCTTTATCAAAAGTTCTCAGGTCTTCTAATTTATTGCCCTATAAGAGTTTCTCAGCAATATTTTGAAAACAAATTAAAGTATCAAATTATCAGACCACAATTTGTGTCCAAATTCATGTCTTGCAAAAATCAACAAATAAAATAATTCCATGTGGTATTGACAAACCTTTATAAATAAAAAAAAGTTAAAGAAAAAAGGAATTTATATTTGAAGTAAGGAAGTTTTATCAAAAGTTCTCAGGTTTCTAATTTATACTTGAAGTCTACCAAGAATAAAATTTTATTGAATTGAACCCAAGTTCCCTATAAGAGTTTCTCAGCAATATTTTAGAAAAAAAATTAAAGTATTTTTCAAAGCATCAAATTATCAAACCATGTTTCGTGTCGAAATTCATGTCTTGCAAAACATAAATCTTGACTTGATTTAACAAATAAATCAAGTCACTAAATATCAAATCTAAGAATATTTTAAATAGAGATTATACTCAATTATATAATTAACAAAAAGATCTTGTTTAATTTTAAATACTCAAAATTCTATTTATAGAAATACAATAAGATTCTTATAACTTGGACTCTTTAAAACCAAGACCATTGTAAGAAAGATACCCAAAACATTTTATTTTATTATAATGAAATACAAGCCAGATAACCACAATATGTCATCCATCACATTGCAAGTCTTTGTTTGGTTGTGAAGACCTGATAAAGGGTAGGGCCCATTTCAAAAGACTTGACGAAGGGTAAATTGTGAAGTCTTTGGATACACAAAGCAACATGAATTATTGCCCTGGTCCCAATTGTTTCTGTTGAATAAATGACTTGCAACGTTTCAAAACACTAATAATTATGTGGTTCTTGTTCAATATTCCACCTTTTTTTTCCATTTCAATATTTTTTTTCAATAACTACATTAATATGGACTTGTTGGCCCACCATATGAACCATTGCCTCGATCCTTGTAAGGGCAAAGACTTCTTGAATGCTGCTTTCGGGATTTGAAAAGTCCTTGTTTAAATGTTTAATGAAATTTCTTATTGCTAATAGAAGACATGAAATCTCCGGCTTGCCCTTGTGATGGACCATTTTTGTGCATAAATATGTTTTTTAATCCATTGTTACAAGTATGTGAGTTCAAAGATCCTGGGAATGGCTTCTGCTATTTTTACTTTGATGTTCCTAGCAACAATGGTGCTGTTACAGCTTATGGCTGTTGCTCAAACTGATGGAAGCAAGCCTGTGGGTGCATCCATCACTGCAAATGATGATGCTCCTTCATGGCTTTCTTCCTCTGGAGAATTTGCGTTCGGGTTTCGCCAGATGGAGAACAAGGATTATTTCTTGTTGTCCATTTGGTATGAAAAGATTCCTGAGAAGACCGTAGTTTGGTATGCGAATGGAGATAATCCAGCACCAAGGGAGTCTAAGGTCGACCTGACGGCTGATAGTGGGTTGGTGCTAACTGATCCTCAAGGCAATCTAATATGGGCATCTGTTATCGATCTAGGTTCAGTTTCGTCAGGTGTTATGAATGACACTGGCAACTTCGTGCTTCAAGACACAAATTCTGACAAGTTGTGGGAGAGTTTCACCCATCCCACTGATACATTGTTGCCTACTCAGATTATGGAGGCTGCAGGGGTGGTTTCTTCTCGAAGGACGGAGACCAACTTTTCGCTGGGGAGATTCCAGCTCCGTTTTCTTGATGGAAATCTTGTGCTGAATTCCATGAATTTGCCAACCAAATTTGCTTACGATGCCTACTATAAAAGTGGAACTTCTAATGCTTCAAATTCATCAAATTCTGGTTATCGATTGATTTTCAATGAGTCAGGCTACATGTACATATTAAGAAGAAATGGGCTGAGATCGTACCTCACAGAAGGAACAGTTCCGACAGACTTCTATCATAGGGCAACTCTCAATTTTGATGGTGTTTTCACTCAATATTTTTACCCAAAAGCATCTAGCGGTAACAGAAGCTGGTCCTCAGTCTGGTCCATACCAGATAATATATGTGTCGATATGGTATCGCGCTCGGGTAGTGGAGTGTGTGGATATAACAGCATCTGCGATCTAAAAGCTGATAAAAGGCCAGAATGTAATTGTCCAAAAGGTTTTTCATTGCTTGATAAAAAAGACAAGTATGGAAGCTGCATACCAGATTTCGAACTAGGCTGCAGATCTGATGGACTCAATTCCACCGAAGATCAGTATGATCTTACGGAGCTCATAAATGTTGATTGGCCAACATCTGATTATGAGTTGTACAGACCTTATAGAGAAGATGAATGCCGAAAGTCTTGCTTGAATGATTGTCTATGTTCTGTTGCCATTTTTAGAGATGGCTGCTGGAAGAAGAAGTTACCACTCTCGAATGGAAGAGTAAACAGTAATATGACTGGGAAGGCTTTCCTCAAATTTCCGAAAGGTTCTGTTCCTCTGGATAGGCCTCCTCATCAGCTTCCTGGAAAGAAAAAGAAACCAGACACTAAGCTCATCACTGGATCAGTATTTCTTGGTACCTCTGTATTTGTCAACTTTGTACTGGTTGGTGCTTTCTGTCTCACTTCTTCCTTCATTTATCGCAAGAAAACTGAAAAATCCCGGGAAGGCGGAAGCTGTCTGGAGACAAACTTGCGGTATTTTTCATACAAAGAGCTCGCTGAAGCGACAAATGACTTCAAAGATGAGTTGGGAAGAGGAGGTTTTGGTGTAGTTTACAAGGGGACAATACAGGCAGGCTCTACTAAAGTTGTTGCTGTCAAGAAGTTGGACAGAGTGGTTCAGGATGGGGAAAAAGAATTTAAAACTGAAGTACAGGTGATTGGCCAAACGCATCACAAGAATCTGGTCCGGTTGCTAGGATTTTGTGACGAGGGGCAGAATCGATTGCTGGTGTACGAGTTCTTGAGTAATGGCACTCTAGCAAACTTCCTTTTCGGAAGCTTAAGGCCAAGTTGGAAGCAAAGAACTCAGATTGCCTTCGGCATTGCGAGAGGACTCTTGTACCTGCATGAAGAATGTGGCACCCAAATCATTCACTGCGATATAAAGCCTCAGAACATACTTCGTGATGATTATTACAACGCTCGAATATCTGATTTTGGACTGGCAAAGCTTTTGGCGATGGACCAGAGCAAAACTCATACTGCTATTAGAGGAACAAAAGGATATGTTTCACCTGAATGGTTCAGGAACAAGCCAGTCACTGTGAAGGTTGATGTGTATAGCTTCGGTGTCATTCTGCTAGAGATCATCTGTTGTAGAAGAAGTGTAGATTTGGAGATCGGTGAAGCAGAGAATCCGGTGCTGACTGATTGGGCTTATGACTGCTATGTGAATGGCACTTTGGATGTTTTGACTGGAGATGACACGGAGGCCATGAATGACATGTCGACGCTAGAGCGTCTTTTGAAGGTCGGGATTTGGTGTATTCAAGAGGAGCCATCTATCAGACCCACCATGAGGAAGGTCACACAGATGCTTGAAGGAGTTATTGAAGTTCCTGCTGCTCCAAATCCATATCCATACAGTACATTTAGCAATTACGATCAGTAGTGATCTTCATTTCACTTAGATATTATCTTTCTATCGTTTCTTCCTCCATGAAATGTATTGGAACTCTGTCAAATTTGAAACAGTTTCATAGGAATCACCATGCTGTGATGAATCCCATGAAACTATGAATTTGAATAAAACTTTTTACAGCAAAAAGTGAAACATCAAACACCATTGCATTATTACACCATGCTTGTTTCTGCTCTCCCTTCGCATAATCAAGAAAACCAGCAACTTGGTCCCTCGGATCTCATGAATCTACTGGATTTTTTTTATCAGTACAGGAACTGCTGATAACGATACAATGGACTGTAGAACCCATATCATTACTTCTATACCAGCATTTGTCTTTATAGAAAATAGACCGAGAACTCCATGACTCAGATGCCCTCTCTGGAGGGACTACAAGGATTGTAATGAAGTAATTGACCGGCAACAACTTCCATTTATGCATGGCTGGAAGTCTTGCTATGGTATGCTGGAGGGAATACAATATTTATTTATTTATTATTTGTCTTCTTTGTTTCAAATTAGTTTTTTTAGTGTTTTGAAATTATTTTGATTATTTTGAAATTATACAATATATAATTTTAATATATTTCAAAAAATATATAGTTCAATCAAGTCAATCAAGAAGGGGCGGAGTCTGCATTAATTTTACAAGGTAAGAGAGTAATAAAAAACTATTTTTAAAATCTCACCTAATCATTTAGTGCTATGGAGCTGAAATCATTCCTGAGAGAGAATGGATAGGAAAAGACAACAATGCTTTTGGAGGGGTAGATATAAAAAAATGAGGAGCATTGAGGTTATTGCATATGAGTTGATAAATATAAATAGGAAGAGAAAAATTAAAAAAAATAAAAAGAATTGGAGAAGTTAAGTTTACAAGGTAAGATTTAAGGTTTGATGTGTCAATTGATATTATTGGTTAAGATTTAAGGTTTTGAAGTTAAAATTTTGGGTTATATTTACGAGCTGATTGAAATATTATGAATTAGTTACTAATTTATTTGGTTGGTTTTTAGATGATTTTTTTAGGAATAATAGTTTTGAGATTAATTTGGTTTAATTGAGGTTGAGGAAGATAAAATTGTAGTTTGGTCTTTTATTTGTGATAGTTACAGTTTGATCCCTCAACTTTGAAAACATTATAGTAGTTTGGTCTCTGGAGCAAAATCATAGGAAATAGTGATTTTGAGCTGTATTGATGGCAGGATTGAGGATGACTTAGGGGTACAGTTTTCAGTATAGTTATGTATTTATTATATTTTCATTTTGGTCCTCCAAGTTTGACAAAATTATAATTTGACATCTGCGAAAATCCCAGATTGGTCCTTGTCTGTAATCTTAGTTTTTCAGATGGATTCTGAAGAATAATTGAGATTTATTGGTGAATTATTTGTAGTGTTTTGAAATTTTTAAAAAGGAAAATACATGAATGCCCTTAGTGGCTTAGAATTAGGTTAAGGGTGTTATAGTAATTGTACAAGCTAGTAAATATAAATAGAAAAGAAAAGAAAAGAAAAAGAAAAAGAGAAGTAATCTGAAAATTTGAGAGAGAGAATCGGGAAGAGAGAAAGAAAGAAGAAGAAGAAGAGAAAAGAGGGAAAGAGAAGAGGAGGAGAAAAGAAGAAGGAGAAATAGTTGTTAAGGTAATGTGTATGTTTTATTATGTATAAATGTGGTTATTAGTTACGATTTTTGCTTGTATTGATTGTTAGGGTTTGAGAATTTTATTTGGGTTTGATTGATGAATTAAGAGAGATGTTAAGGGTTGAATGTGTTGGGTAATGATTTAATTAGTTTGATTGTAGATGATTTTGAAGTTTTGAGATGTTTGGTTTAAGAAAATATTGAGAAAAATGGTGAAATAATGTTGAGAAATTTCGAAAATCCCTTGCTGGAATTCTGGGTTGAGGTTGAAGATGATGAAAATTCATTTTGGTCCTTTTTGTGAAAATTTCAGTTTAGTCCCTGAACTTTGGAAAAATTACAGTTTGGTCTCTGGAGTAAAATTGGAGATTCTGGACAGAATTGAGGTTGAATTAGGGGCAAAATTTCAGTATTGTTATGAAATTATGAGGAGTTCAATTGGTCACTCAATTTGGTAAAATTACAATTTGGCCCTAAAAATATGAGAAAAATTCAGAATGGTCCCTAGGTGAAATAATAGCATTTCAGATTGTCTTGATGGATAATTGAAGCTTATTTGATGAATTATTATCAATTTTATGAATTGTGTATTTGAAATTAGATTTCGGAAGAAACCTTTGTTTTAGGTTTTTTTTGCGAAAAATGGATAGTTTGATTCAAAAACACATAGGATTATGAGTTGAACTCTTAGATATGTTATTAAAGGTATTTTACTTCTTTTGAGTCATTTTTGAGTATATTTTATTTTATATATTCAGATAATCCCGATATTCAACCCACGGGACATCAGTAAGATTTTGTCAACACTATGCTTCTGAACCTTGTTTGCTCTTAAGTCAGGTGAGTGGATAATATTTAATATGCATGAGAAATAGTATAAATATTTGAATTTGCTAGTATGAATTGGATTATGCTTTTTGATAATATATACCTTGATTACTATTCTTGATACAATAAAGCATAATCATTTGTTGAATATACGTTCTTGATATGAGCCTATATCTGTTTATGAATTGATAGCTCCTCATTTGATTGATACCATGAGTTGAGCCTTGAGATATGAATATGTTTGTTTGATTATAAGATATACCTATGGTATGCCAGTCAGAATACCCATGCTAACAGGGTAGTGTTAGCCTTTGTGCACATCGTATGTGAAACCCTAGTTGGTCGGGGGAGTCACCAACCTGTGTGGACTGATCATCCCACAGTACGGAGCCTCATGCTCATTGCATTCTGATTTTCTGACGAGCTTTACCTATACATTCTTGTTATGACCTATTTGAGAAACTTCTTGTAAGAACCCCGAACCAATTCGATAATATATTTCTCATTGCTATATTATCTCGTATGTGTATATTGGATATTATCTACTCACTGAGTTGTTGAACCCATCCTCTCATTATTTATCATTTTCAGGATTGTAGCTTGCTAGCAGGTCATTTTATTGCGCTCTCAGAACCTGCTATTTTGATTGTAGTCGACACTTTTTGTTCTTATGTCTAGTTAGTGCTCCACAATTATAATTGTATATAATCAACTCTTGTATGAAGACAATCGAATTATGTTATAAAGTTTACTTTGTTATTTCCGCTGCGTTGAATTCTGAAGTTGATTGATAAGTTTGTATGTAAGTTTGGGTTCGCATAGGTGTGAAATTTTGGAGGGGGACCATGTCTATGTGCCGGTCACGGATCCGGGAATCGGGTCGTGACATTATTATTATCATCAAGTTTAATGTTTTATTTTCTTTTGAATTAGAATCTCGATACCGTTTCCTTTGAGGATTTTTTTATTCTAGTTGCGTTAAACATCAGGTATAAGAGACTGGTGCGCGCGCAGAGAGAGGCATAGCACAACAACATGGACACTGTAGAAATAATGTTTTAGAATGAAACCACACTCATTTGAAGACTTGTAATAACCCTTCTGCCATTTGATTCAAATTGCGTTGGATAGAAAAATTGAAGTGGTCAAAGGAAGGAAGCTTCTGAATAATTTCATGGATTACCAGTGAAACACGCCATACCATTTATTTCAACGACATTGCAAATAATATCTCTTTTGCACTCTCAATTGCAGTCCACCTTCTCCTGCTATTGCGCAAGTCTGCATTAATGCTGAGCATGAAAAGTAAGTTCTAACTAACTGCTTCCTAGTTCTTCAGTCAAGGAGGGCCAAAGCAGGTCTATTAATTTTGCCTCTCTGGATGGATGGATGGCAATTAATGTAGATTTGATTTCTCAATTTTGAATCACAGATGTTGTTTCATACCGTTCCTGACACGATTTGTATGCACCGTCTGTTTACTTTTATTCTCTTCAAACCTTAATTAGCTCTTGCTTTTGGATTCAACTTGTTCTATAACAAATGAAAGAAGTCATTTTTTGCGAGTCCTTTCTTCCCCCAACATTTAGTACCACAATATTCAAACGATGCTGTTCCAAAAGCGTGTCTTCATGATAAAAGGGTTTGAAATTTGCTTCATGTTTCTCTGGAATCAAAATATGTTCATCTTATAAGAGTTTAGAATAATCAAAATTTTAATTATTTTACTTGGATTAAACAAAAATAACTAAAAAAAATAGAATTTCCTAAAAAAAAAAACTTATTTACTGATATTGAGTACGGTACAGGCCATTTCTTGCATTTCTTTCTCCAAGTTTTAGTTGAATTTTCTCAAAAGGTTTTAGTTGAATATATAACTTGTTAGAATACAAGAGATTTTCAATAAAGAAAATTTGTAGCACAACCCACTACAAAAAAGAAGAAGAAGAGATGATTAGCAACATATTTCTATAATAGAAAAAATTCATTGCAAATTTTGTAACGAATTAGCATCGGAATATGGTGAATAACAATTTTTCTACTGCTTTTACTTTTTCTTCATTAAATCTATTCATGATAGTTTATTGTTAAAAGATGTAATAGATTAACTGTAATAGGACTCTCCATATATATATATATATAAGATAAACACTAGATATAAAGAGTAATACAAAAACTCTCATTGATGTATCCTAGTAGAATCAGGATACTTTGTAATACTTACATATAAATAACTCCTCCAAAGAGAGAAATATACAAGGGAGAAACTAAACTCCTATTTTACAATATTTAGCATGGTATCAGAGCAAGATTGAAAGAAAAAAAAACAAAATAAATTCACAAACCAATAAAAGTCAGTTCAAGACAACTTTCTTGAATCAAATACTCTGTTCTTGAAGAAAAGCCTGGAAACCGAAACAAGATTACCCAGTCTCTTCTTGAAGAAAGCCTTAAAAAAAAAAAAAAAAAAAAAAAAAAAGGGCACCGAAAGTTACACAAACTGAGAAACGGAAAGCACAGTCACGCCCCGCCGTCAAGGAGGCTTCGTCAAGGAGCCTTGAAACCAAACCCAGATTGCCCAGCCTCTGTTTCGTCAAGATCTCCTCCTCCTTTCTTTCGTTCTCAAAGTAAGTAAAACCAAACCCAGATTGCCCAGCCTCTGTTTCGTCAAGATCTCCTCCTCCTTTCTTTCGTTCTTGACTCGGGTTGCCCAGCCTTTCAATTTCATCTCACAAAACCTAAACACTTCAAGGGAAATTGATCTTGAAACAAAAGATCAATCATGGAAGAGACAAATACCTCCATCATCCCCACCAACCAAACACCAATATCTGCTGAAACTCCGAACCTAAACACCAACCTAAACACCTTACCTTTTGGATTCAAACTGAATGAATCAAACTTCAAAATCTGGTCACGGATGATTGAGCTTCACGCTGCTGGACTCAACAAACTCGGCTACCTGACTGGAAAAGATTCAAGAGTGGAAGAAGGCAACTCTGGTTACTCAAAATGGTGCATTGAAGACGCTGTGGTACGAGGATGGCTACTAAAAACCATGGAGCCTCATCTCATTGGTTTATTTATAGACCTGCCATCAGCCAAGGAAATCTGGGATAGTGTCACTCAAACTTTCTACGATGGGGCTGATGACTCTCAGTTCTATACGCTGCGCTGCAAAGCCACAAGAACAAAACAGAATGGACGACCAGTAAACTTGTACTATGCAGAACTTAACAGCGTATGGCAGGAAATTGATAAGCGACGGCCAAATAAAATGATATGTGCTGCAGATCTTAAAACCAGACGAGAGGAAATTCAAAAGGATCGTACCTATGATTTTCTCGCAGGACTAGATGAGGGGTTTGACCCAGTACGTGGTGATCTCCTTCGAATGAAACCTATTCCAGGTATTGAAGAATGTTTTAATATTGTTCGACGGGAGGCTCAACGACAAGCCACCATGCTTGGAACAAGGAACATTAGTGAAGGTTCATCTATCGCCATGATTTCCAAAACCACTGCCTCATCTAACTTTCGCAACTTACGAGCCACAGAGGAAGCAGAAAAGGATAAATTGCACTGCAGTCATTGCAATGGCAGACGACATACCAAAGACACTTGTTTTGAGATTCATGGGTACCCTGACTGGTTCCTAGAAAAACGAAAGCAAAGCAAAACCAGAAGTGTCAAACGCCCAGTTCACTCAAAACCAACAGAGAGCCCCTCCAGTTTTGCTGCCTTGACAACCAGCCAAGAAAAGCATGAACCGTGTCAATTAGACCAAACAGCAAACCCATCTTCAGCCACAGGTAACACTGGAGTAGGTCTTTCGGCATCCACAGTTCATGATACAAGCTGGATCATTGACTCGGGTGCCACCGATCACATGACTTACAACGAATCATTGTTTGAAAACATGACTTCTCCTTCTAAGGAAAAAGTCATAACAGCAAACGGGGAAGCTACTCCAGTCACGGGAGAAGGAACAATTGTTCTAACTCCAAATTTGTCACTGCATAAATGCCTCCTTGTTCCTGCACTTTCAAATCATTTATTATCAGTTAGTCAAATTACAGAAGAATTGGATTGCGTGGTACTAATGTTTTCTACGTTTTGCTTACTTCAGGATATCCGGACTCAAGCGATCATTGGACATGGTACTAAAAGGAAGGGGTTATACTATATAGATGATGTGGCTTCGGGTCATGTTCACCATATTCAAAGTCGCAATGGTGACAAACAGAAGAAAATTTGGTTATGGCATCATCGGCTAGGTCATGCATCCTTTGGTTACTTGAAGAAATTATTTCCATCTTTTTTTGAAGACATTCCAGATTCTAGTTTTAAATGTAATGTTTGTATCTTGGCCAAGAGCCATCGTACTTCATATCCCATAAACTTGAACAAAAAAACAACAAAGCCATTTGAACTAATTCACTCAGACGTATGGGGACCGGCCCCAATTACTTCTAAATCTGGGATTCGATGGTTTGTAACGTTCGTCGATGATTGTACTAGAATGACATGGTTATACACTATGCGACACAAGAGTGAGGTATGCAAAATATTCCCGATATTTTGGCACATGGTGAGCACTCAATTCTCCCTCCCAGTTAAAACCATTCGATCAGACAATGGTGGAGAATATCTTAACTCGGAGCTCTTGCAGTTCTTTCACACCAAAGGAATCTTCCATGAGACTACGTGCCCACACACCCCCCAACAAAATGGTGTGGCCGAACGTAAAAATAGACATATCCTCGAAACTACTAGAGCTCTTCTCATTGGTGCCCATGTCCCTCAAAATTATTGGGTTGATGCCGTGACCTATGCTGTTTACCTCATAAATCGGATGCCATCCCAGGTCCTTAACTTCAAAACTCCCCTACAAATTCTTACTCAATACTCTCCTCTACCCTCCCTACTACAATTGGAACCTCGTGTATTCGGATGTGCAGCTTATGTCCACCTACAGAAAACTCAACGCACAAAACTAGATCCATGCGCCGTCCGATGTATCTTTCTTGGATTCAATCCTCACCAAAAAGGATACCGCTGCTACCACCCTTCCTCTCACCGGTTATATGTCAGCATGGATGTTACCTTCTCCGAAACAGAATATTTTTTTAAACATCCATCCAGTTCTAGTCCTCAGGGGGAGATGGAAAATGACGCCTACAACTGGATTGATCTTCCCCAGCCATCTGAACAGCCTGACGCAGGAGAAGAACATCCATCCAGCTCAGGGGAAGAAGCGGAATTGATCACCACAGGGGAAGGAATTGAACTATCAAATGAAGGGGAAGAAGTGGAAGACAGTACGGGGAAAGGAGAAAACGAGTTCAACAATAAAGAAGCAGTGGTGCATAATGAAATAACCCCTTCCTCTCCACAAATCCATGTCCAAGATCGACCGGATATTCATGAGGTAAGTAACACTGAAAACTCTTCTGCTCGCACTTTATTGCCTACTTCATGTTATTCTTTGCCTCCTAGACAGAACCGAGGGAAACCACCTGACAGGTATTCTCCAAATGGCAAGATCAGTTATGCCATCACAAAGTATGTCTCCACAGATAAATTGCCACCACAACACCAAGCATTTGTACATGAAATGGAGAACATAAAAATACCGACAAAGGTTGAAGAAGCATTACAGAACCCAAAATGGGCAGAGGCCATGGAAGCTGAGATGGATGCACTACACAAGAACGGAACATGGAGTATTGTATCACTCCCTCCGGACAAAAAACCAGTTGGCTGTAAATGGATATTCACCCTCAAACATAGAGCAGATGGGAAAATTGATCGGTACAAGGCACGACTAGTAGCAAAGGGGTACACGCAATCATACGGCATTGATTATCAGGAAACATTTGCGCCAGTTGCAAAAATGAACACCGTGAGGGTCCTATTGTCTTTAGCAGCAAATTTCAATTGGCCGTTAAAACAATTTGATGTTAAAAACGCATTTCTCCATGGAGAATTGGAAGAAGAGGTTTATATGCAGCTTCCACCAGGGTTTAATGGACCACAAACTAGTGGGAAGGTGTGTAGATTACGGAAAGCCTTGTATGGCTTAAAGCAATCTCCAAGAGCATGGTTCGGGAGGTTCACCGATGCTATGAAACGAATCGGCTATCACCAAGGTAACTCTGACCACACCTTATTCATCAAACGCAAAAGTGGTAAAGTTACATTACTTATTATTTATGTGGACGACATGATTATAACGGGTGATGATACTGATGAAATGAAAAAACTACAAGAATATTTGTCTACTGAATTTGAGATGAAAGACTTGGGAGGACTGAAATATTTCCTGGGAATTGAAGTGGCACGGACAAAAACCGGTATATATCTGTCACAAAGAAAGTATATACTGGATCTACTGTCTGAGACTGGTATGCTAGAATGCAAACCAACAGAATCCCCTATTGTTCAGAACCATCGTTTGTCCATCCACCCAGAGCAGGTACCAACCAACAAAGAGAGATATCAGCGATTGGTAGGGAGATTGATTTATTTATCTCACACACGCCCAGACATTGCCTATGCTGTGAGTGTAGTAAGTCAATTCATGCACTCTCCGAGCGAAGATCATATGGCAGCCGTAATGAGGATTCTGAGCTACCTTAAGGGAGCTCCCGGAAAAGGACTAGCGTTTAAGAGGTATGGTCATATGGAAGTGAAGGGATTTACTGATGCAGATTGGGCAGGAAACCTCACCGACCGAAGGTCCACTTCTGGCTACTTCACATTTGTTGCGGGAAATCTGGTCACGTGGCGAAGTAAAAAACAAAATGTGATTGCAAGGTCCTCGGCAGAAGCAGAATATAGAGGGATGGTACACGGAATATGTGAGCTATTATGGCTTAAGATCCTACTTTCTGAAATAGGTTATGAACCAAAGGAACCTATGTTACTATACTGTGACAATCAAGCCGCACGAGAGATAGCAAATAATCCGGTTCAACATGATCGAACTAAACACATTGAGGTAGATCGGCACTTCATCAAAGAAAAGTTACTCATGAAGATAGTAGACATCCCGTTTGTTCGATCAAATTCGCAGCTCGCAGATATGCTAACTCATGCAGTTTCAGCAGAAGTCCTTCATAAATCTCTAAGCAAGTTAGGCTTAGAAGACATCTTCGCACCAACTTGAGGGGAAGTGTTAAAAGATGTAATAGATTAACTGTAATAGGACTCTCCATATATATATATATATAAGATAAACACTAGATATAAAGAGTAATACAAAAACTCTCATTGATGTATCCTAGTAGAATCAGGATACTTTGTAATACTTACATATAAATAACTCCTCCAAAGAGAGAAATATACAAGGGAGAAACTAAACTCCTATTTTACAATATTTAGCATTTATTTCATGCTTATTCCCCCGGTCAAATCATAATTTGTTTCATGCTCCCGTTAATTTATTCATTTGTATCTTAGATTTAATGTCTTTTTAAGTAGTGTAAGGATCAAAAGTTTATGGATTGATTCAGGTCAAACAATAATAAAATCATTTCAGTTTTATTTTTTAAAGTTGAGACTACATTGTTTTCAAAGGAAAAAAAATTGATTAGATTTGAACAAGGTTTTTAGTACTCACTTAACCTCCCAAGATTATTAGTTGTTACCAAGATTGTTAAAATCACTTTCTAAACACGACACGAAAAAATAATGTAAAATCGGATCATAAAATCGCAAGTATATTGTTTTTAACTATATATTAACAATTTCAGCCAATAAATTAAATTACATTAAAATCTGGTAAAGAACGTCAATAATATTATAATCAATTAGTGATCTAAATAAATAAGAAAGATAAATAATATAAATCAAGAAATCAATGACATGAAAAAAAACTCAAAATCAAAATTTTCAATATGGTCAAATTACTAATGATAGTAAGTACACAAGAACCTCGTGACAACTTGGTTATTCTCATCATAACAAGTCATAATAAAAAAATTTAGGTTGCAAGTTAATGAGTCTAAATTAGTAATTAACTAGCATAAATCTAATAATTAAAATAAACTATTAAACAATGTTTAATACGCTAGAAAAAAAATTTAAATTAGAAATAATTTTTTAACATTAATTGAATATATAAAATATGATAATAAAAACAAAGTATTCATTATAAAATTTTCCATGTAGTCTATATATCTAATTTTCACAAATTCTTATTAGATTTCAATCATGATTTCAAATACATAGTTCTCTCTCATATGAATAAATTACTGAGTTTATCATATATATATTTAGAAATATTGAGATGTCTAGTTTTCCTTCCATCTAGAATCACAAAAAAAAATTATTTGTAACTTCAGATGTGTCCAAAACAATACATGAATGTCTAGTTTGACAGATTTGACAAGATTAATCTAACAACTTTGACTCTCTGAAATAATTTGTTCCTGAACTTTGCTTAATCTAATAATTTAACAGAATATATTTTCATGTATCTAATATTTCCCTATAAAATTTCAACTAGATCCAATAAATAGCTTGAAAGATATATTTAATCTCACAAAATCATCAACAAATATTATAAGGCCAAATTCAAAACCAACTTGGTTGTTCATTTCAGAAATTTAAACTTGTAAAATCAGACTGATTTTACTAATTTTACCGATTTAACACGAGTCAAGTTTGATTTTAATAATTTTTAAATTTAATCTAATTTAACACATAAATACATAACGACTAATAAAATGATAAGATTTTAAAACTCAACGGCAACCTTAGTTCTCACCGAATCAAGTTTCCCCTGGATTTAAGTCATTGCCGTGTTCATTTGATACGCGGACAGCAGGATACCCCTTCTTTCTTCCGACTACAATACTCAGCATAAATAGAGAAGAGTATTAGAATATACAAACAATCTTCTATTTATAGCATGTATATATATTTCCTGTTTTGTTAGCAAGATTGTAGCCGAAGGACTCTCCCTTCACCTTGTATAAATCAATCTCATTATCAATGAAATCGCAGGAAAATTATTCCTCTCTTCTATCATGGTATCAGAGCAACTCTAGGTTATCTTCTTCATCTAACTCTAGCTGCTTCATTATCTTTACCAACTGCATCTATCACCCCTCTTCATCCCTCTCTGTTAATCATGTTCTGCCCAGAAAACACAAGAAAACACAATGACAGAAAACACAACAGACTCATCCACCTCCCTTTCTTCTCCTCCCACCAGACCTCATCAATCTCATCCTGCTCTTACGGTGTCCAACATCACCACCTTTATCAAAGTCACCTTAGACATTGAAAAGGGTCAATATATTACATGGTCTGAACTGTTCAAAATACATGCTAGAGCTTATCAAGTGCTTGATCATATCATCCGTGCCTCATCAGAAAAGATCAAACAAAGTTCTTTGGCTTTTCCATTTTGAGAAGAAGTATGTGGACAAGAAAATCAAAAAGTCATGCCATGTAATTGACAAAATTGGTGAAAAGATTTATTGTCGTACTCCCCGCCATTGTCACATTGGAAACATTTAATATCCCTTTCAAATTGTGTTTTGATATGAGCACGAAAAGACAAAAAAATGGAATGCACTTGACATTTATTTGCAATTGGAGAAGTCCATAGAAAATTTGTAAAGTCATCAAGGAATAAAACATAATAACGATGACCTTCCGAACTAAGGGTAGGTGATGATCAAATATCGCTATGCACAATATCAAATGGTAAAGAAGTGAAAGAGAGAGATTCATAGAAAGGTAATTTAATTTGTTTCCCAAAAGGACATGAATTGCAAAAAAAATTATCCTGAATTTTAGTGCAAATAATGAAATTGTTTCTACGAAGAGAACTTAAAACAGGAGTTCTCGGATGTCCTAAACGACTATGCCATAAATCAGGAGATACAACGGTAAAGGTAAATGGTGTTGAAAAATCAATGGTTGGTCTTGTTGTAACTGGATAGAGGTCACCTGAGCTGTTACATCTCATTAAAGGCATCCCCGTTGGAAAATCCTTCACAGAAAAACCGAACGGATCAAATTCAATAGAAGCATTATTGTCAATGGTAAATTTCCGCACAGAGACAAGATTTTTGATCAATTTTGGGGCATGCAAGACATTATTCAAAGTGAAAGGATGTTTGGATTCAGGTAATAATGCATGTCCATGACCAATAATTTGAATAGTATGACCATTTCCGACAGTAATATTATGATTATTGCTCATTAGTGCTGAGGCCGAATACCGGGAAGTGGCTAATGTTGTTTCAAAAATCTTGTTGGATCCGTAACCTACTTCTGGAGTTACATTGACCTATTTCAAAAGCCACATTGGTATATTGTGATAATGTTAGTGCGGTGTATCTTTCTGGCTACCCAGTCCAACATCAACGCACTAAGCATATTGAGATGGATATACATTTTGTGCGGGAAAAAGTCGCTTGTGGTAAAGTTCGTGTTCTACATGTTCCTTCGCGTTATTAGATTGCTGACATTTTTACTAAGGGACTTCCGCAACAACTTTTTGATGATTTTCGGTATAGTCTCAACGTCCGACAACCTCCCGTTTCCACTACGGGGGTGTATTAGAATATACAAACAATCTTCTATTTATAGCATGTATATATATTTCCTGTTTTGTTAGCAAGATTGTAGCCGAAGGACTCTCCCTTCACCTTGTATAAATCAATCTCATTATCAATGAAATCGCAGGAAAATTATTCCTCTCTTCTATCAAAGAGGACCCGTGCCCTAAATCATGCCATGTCTTCACATCATGAATCTACAACTACCATATTGTTTTTGCTTCTTTCTTCTTCTCAAGCTGCCATTTTCTACCAATGGTCAGGCTTACACGAACGTATCTTTGGGCTCATCTCTCACTGCTGCTAGTGGTGACCTTCCTTGGACTTCACCATCTGGGGACTTTGCTTTTGGATTCCAACAAGTTGGTGATGCTGGCTACCTGCTTGCCATATGGTTCATCAAAATACCTGAAAGAATCATAGTCTGGTCAGCTGATAGAAATAAACTAGTTCAGAGAGGATCAACAGTACAACTTACGGCAGATGGTCAATTGGTTCTAAAAGATCAATCAGGCACCCGCATATGGACCAGTCTATATTTGGGTGGAAGGGGAGCCGCCTATGGAGCCATGCTTGACACGGGAAACTTCATGCTAGCAGGACAAGCCGGTGCCAATTTGTGGCAGAGTTTTGATGAACCAACGGATACACTGTTGCCCACACAAAATCTGAAATCAGGTGCTGAACTAATTGCTCCCTACCTGGAAAAGAATTATTCAGATGGGAGATTCAAGCTCATTCTACAAAGTGACAGGAATCTCGTAATGTACACCACAACCTATCCATTAACTACCTCAAATTTCGCTTACTTTTTGACCCAAAGTTCTGTAGGTAGCGAATACCAGCTGATCTTTAACCAATCTGGCTATATGTACCTGGTAGCGAGCAATGGCACTATACTGAATCGAGTACTTTCTAATTCAGGACCATTGCAAGATTTATACCTCAGGGCAACCATAGACTATGATGGAGTCTTTAGGCAATATGTTTATCCAAAGACTGCTTCTGGTGGCAAAAGGTGGGCTATGAACTGGACGACTTTGTCAAACTCCATACCATCAAATATTTGCTTGGCAATTATGTACTCAGCAGGCAGTGGAGCTTGCGGTTTCAACAACTATTGCAGATTAGGAGATGACCAAAGACCAAGTTCAGGTGTCCTTGTGGTTACACTTTCTCTGATCCAGATGATGAGAGGAAGGGATGTAAGAAAACCTTTATTTCACAGGATTGTGACCATCCATCTCAAGAAATAGATAGCTTTGAGATCAGGGATATGCTAAACACTAACTTTCCATTTGCTGATTATGAATTTTTTGGTTCCGTGGGCGAGGATTGGTGCAGACAGTCTTGCTTGAGTGACTGCTATTTTGATGTTTCCACTTTTAAAGATGGACAATCTTGGAAGAAGAGAGGCCCTCTCTTGAATGGAGTAACAGATCCAAGCATTGGTGATAAAGCCCTAATGAAAGTAAGGAAAGACAACCGGACTGAGGAGTTAGCTCAGAAGAAGACTGCAAAGAAGAGTGATCGATCATTAGGTAGCTCTAGGTAGCTCCATCTTTCTAAATGTTCTCTACGTGTTCTTTACGAACCGACAAAAACGAAAGGTGATTCCGCAACACCATGTCATGCGGGACATGAATCTGCAGAATTTTACTTACAATGAGCTCGAAACAGCTACAGGAGGATTCGATGAAGAAGTTGGTAGGGGTGCCTTTGGACCTGTTTACAAAGGGGTACTAGGTGGCGAAGACAAACAAATAATTGCAGTAAAGAAGCTAGAAAAAATGGCAGGAGAGGGCAAGACCGAATTCAAAACAGAAGTGAAAGTTATCGGCAGAACAAATCACAAGAACCTGGTTCAGCTTGTTGGGTTCTATAACGAAGGGCAGCATCGCCTTCTGGTCTACGAGTACATGAGCAGTGGCTCCTTGTCGAACTACATATTTGGAGATTCAAGGCCTAATTGGCACCGTAGAATGCAAATTGCTTTCGGTGTAGCAAGAGGGCTCCTTTACCTCCATGAAGAATGCAGCTCCCAGATAATCCATTGTGATATCAAGCCTCAAAATATCCTCCTCGATGATTCTTTTAATGCCAGGATTTCTGATTTCGGACTAGCCAAGCTGCTAAAGACAGAGCAGTCTAAAACAATGACGGCAATCAGGGGAACCAAAGGGTATGTAGCTCCTGAATGGTTCAAGAACGTGCCAGTGACAACGAAAGTAGATACCTACAACTTTGGCATTCTCCTGCTGGAGCTAGTCTGCTATAGAAAGAACTTTGAGATTAATGCAAGGGAAGAACATCAGATAGTTCTTGCAGACTGGGCGTGTGATTGTTTCAAAGAAGGAAAGCTGAACTTTTTAGTAGAAGAAGATCAAGAGGCAATGGAGGACATGAAAAGGGTAGAGAGGTTTGTGATGGTTGCAATTTGGTGCATCCAGGAGGATCCATCGTTAAGACCTGCAATGAAGAAAGTTGTGCAGATGTTAGAAGGAGGTGTTCAAATCTCTGTTCCTCCAGATCCTGAAAGTTTTTGATTGAATTTCTATATTCTTGCATAAAACTTCAATTGATAGTTTTATCTTGATTTGCAGGTATTCTATTTCTTGTTTTGGGGAAAAAAAGTATTTTGTACGAGAGAGAGAGTTTTCAACAGAAGAAGATATTTTTACAGAAAAATATCAGTATCTTCTATTTCTCATTATCTTTCCTTTTACAAGTTCTTCTGTATTTATGTTACATCAGAACACATGTACTTTGTAACTAACAATTGAGATAACTACCTTAGTTACTAAAACTGAAATAACAGAATTAGTTACTATCAGTATTACATCTTCTTCATCTTCTTCTTCATTAGCAACCTTGAAGTAGCTTGGTCAACTCTCTTCAATACCTGTGGGCAGCTTATACATCAACATCCCCTCCTAAGCTGCTTACGGGTTTGACACCAAGCATTGCTCTTAGTTTACTAAATCTGTTTTTAGACAATCCTTTAGTAAAAATATCAGCCACCTGGTCTTCACTACTACAGAACTTAATGTCAATCAAACCTTCTTTTACTGCCTCTCGTATGAAGTGAATTCTCCTGTTTATATGCCTTGTCTTTTGATGAAATACTGGATTCTTTGTCATAGCAATTGCTGACATATTATCACAATAGAGAATTGTTGCCTTTGTTTGCACTTCACTTAGATCATCAAGCACAGCTCTCAGCCATAGTGCTTGCGCATTTGCCTCAGAAGCTGAGACATACTCAGCTTCTGTAGTTGATAGTGCCACAGTAGCTTGTTTTACTGATGCCCATGAAAATACCCCACTTCCAAATCCAAATGCATATCCAGAAGTGCTCCTACTGTCATCTTCACTTCCTCCCCACTCTGCATCATAAAATCCTACAAGTGTTGCTGATTTTTGTTTGACATATTCTATCCCATAGTCAATTGTTCCTTGAACATATCTAAGAACTCTTCTTGCAACTCCCATGTGTTTCTTTGTGGGTTTATTCATGAATCGAGACAATAAACTGGCAGCATACATGAGGTCAGGCCTTGTTGCTGTCAAATACAGCAGGCTTCCCACGATTTTTCTATAGAGATTCTCATCTGCTAATTCACTTCCATCCTCCTTCCTTAGTTTCTCTCCCATAACCAGTGGAGTAGACATTGGTTTGCAGTCAGCAAGCCCAAATTTCTCCAGTAAAGTTCTTGCATATTTACTTTGGTGAATGAAAATACATTGATCAGATTGCAGCACTCCCATTCCCAGAAAATGATGGAGAAGACCAAGATCAGTCATCTCATACCTCTGCATCATTTCCTTCTTAAATTCATTCATCATGGGTTCACTGCTGCCTGTAAACACTATATCATCCACATAAATGGATACAATAATCTGATTTCCTTCACCATCAGACTTTGTATATAGTGTAGCTTCACTTGCACTCTTTTTGAACTTGCACATAGTGAGATATGCATCAATCTCACTATACCAAGCCCTAGGAGCTTGTTTAAGGCCATATAATGCCTTCTTCAACTTATACACTTTGTGCCTTGCCTTCTGAACCACAAACCCCTCGGGTTGCTCGACAAACACCTCTTCATCAAGCATTCCATTCAAGAATGCTGACTTAACATCCAACTGGAATAATTTCCAGTTCTTCTGGCTTGCAAGTGCTACTAGAGTTCGAATTGTGTCCAGCCTAGCCACTATTGCAAAGGTCTCATTGTAGTCAATTCCAGATTTTTGAGCATACCCCTTTGCCACAAGTCTAGCCTTGTACTTGTTAATTGTCCCATTTAGATTCAGCTTGGTCTTGAACACCCATTTCACCCCAATAACAGGTTTTTCAGAAGGCCTATCCACTAGCTCCCATGTGTCATTCTTCTCAATCATTTCCAATTCATCCTTCATTGCATTCTGCCATACTGCTTCTCCAGCTGATTCTGAATAGGTCTCAGGTTCATACATACTCAGATTACATCTAGCATATATGTCCTCCAATGTTCTGAGTTTTACTAGGGTTGATGTATTAAATCTTGACTTTGAACTGCTTTTATCATCAACCTCATTGTTTTCTGCTACTTCCCGAGAGCATTCACCATGGTTTGACTGAATTCTTTCAGTTTGTGCTTCAGCTTCACTGTCCTGAAGCAACAGGTGCAAGGGAATAAAGTTCTTATCCTCTTCAAGTCCCTTCTTCCATGGAAACTTACTATTCTCATCAAACACCACACTCCGAGATAACACAATTTTCTTAGATTGAAGAATGTATATTCTGTAACCTTTTTCACAACTTCCATAGCCCATGAATATCCCTTTCTCAGCCTTTTTATCAAACTTCTATCGTAAGTGTGCTGGAACATGAGTATAACACACACATCCAAACACCTTGAGATGTTTTATACTAGGCTTTCTTCCTGTGAATGCTTCAAACGGTGTCAGGTTTGCTAATGATGTTGTAAGACATCTATTCTGCACATGCACGGCTGTATTAATAGCTTCAACCCAAAACTCAACAGGAATATCCATCTACTTCATCATAGTTCTGGCCATCTCAACTATGGTCCTATTCTTCCTCTCAGCCACTCCATTTTGCTGAGGGGAATATGCCACAGTTAGCTGTCTTTCCATTCCTTGTTGTTCACAGAAGTTCTGAAATTCAGTGGAAGTATACTCACCTCCTCTGTCACTTCTCAATTTCTTTATTTTGAAGCCACTTTGTAGTTCAACAAAAACTTGGAATTTTTTGAACACATTTAAGGCTCCTGATTTATACTTCAAGAAATACACCCAGCACATTCTTGTAAAATCATCAACAAAAATGATAAAGTATTTATTACCTCCACTGGATTCCAGCTGCATTGGTCCACACAAATCTGTGTGAATCAATTCAAGAGGTTTGCTAGCCCTCCAGCTTCCTTCCTTAGAGAATTTTTCTCTTTTATGCTTTCCCAGAACAAACGCCTCACACACTGCATCCATATTAGTTAAGGTAGGCAATCCAGTAACCAACCTCTTCTGTTGCATTTTCTGCATGCTATCTGAGTTCAAGTGACCCAACCTTTTGTGCCAAATCCATAATTCTTCAACCACTGATGCTCTTCTTGCTGCAGGTAACATTGATTCAAGAGAGAGAGGGAAACATCTATTCCCTTTCATTAACACTCTAGCCAACACATTTTTGAGACTTTCATCTTCAAAGATTACTGCCTTGTTACCCCCAAATAGTATATAATAGCCATCCTCCATTATCTGCCCTACACTCAGCAGATTCTCATCCAGACCTGGGACCAACAACACTTCTTCAATATATCTTCTTCCTTGACTTGTATCAACCACTAGTGTTCCCTTTCCAGTAGCTTGAACTAAGTCACCTGAGCCCATCTTCACTTTGCAGGTAATTTTCCTATCAAGATCAATCAGTTTTGACTCCTGAGATGTCACGTGATTGCTGCAAGCACTGTCTACAAACCACACATCTTCTTCCTTTATACTTGCTGCATGACAAGCATAATACATTGTTCCTGTAGAAACATCCTCCTCTTCTTGTGTATAATTTGCTAATGGCTTGTAATTGTTGCAATCTTTTGCATTATGCCCAAACTGATTGCATTTGCTACATCTTGTCTTCCCCTTATATCTGCAGGTGCCAAAATGATACTTTTGGCATACACTACACTTTGGTTTCACAGCACCATGACTACTGCTCCCATGTCTATTTTGAGGGTTGAAAAAACCATTAGAATTTTCTTCATTTCTGTAATTCAAGTTTGAACCATAATTGTTGTGACCACTTGATGACCAGTTGCAGGTCTTCTTTCCTGCCCCTGCCAACCTGGTTGTGTTTTGTAGTGTGAGCCCTTGTTATTGCCATAACCTTGACTGCTACCCAATTTTAGGCTATTGAATGCTTTCTCAGTACCTTTTTGGTTTTCCCTTTCATCATTCAACCCTTCTCTTCTATCAAAAACTTTAACAGAGGCTACTACTTCTTCTATTCTGAGAGTTTCAATGTCTCTTGTCTCTTCAATAATCGAGACAATTGAATTATATCTCCTACTGAGACTCATTAATAGTTTCTGAACAATTCTTGTTTCTGCCACCTCTTCCCCAAGTGACTTAAGATTGTTAATCATGTCAAAAAACTTAGAAAGATAGTCATCTAAGTCTTCTTTATCTGACATTTTCATATATTCAAACTCAGCTCTAATGGCCTGAAGTTTAACTGCTCTAACCTTTTTATCTCCTCTGAACTCCCTCTTCAGAATGTCCCAGGCTTCTTTTGCTGTCTTCTCATTCCTTATTCTTGGAAACAACTCATCAGTTATTGCTCCTTGAATGAGACTTAGGGCTCTTGCATTCTTGATCTTCATTTCTTTGGTAATCTCAGGTGCAGCAGCAGTTTTTGTACTCCCAGATGCACTTCCTTCTTCAGACACCTTTTCAGAATTTGATTGAGGCAATGTGCCAAATTCAATCACATCCCAAAGATCTTAGGCAATAAGGACAGTTTCCATTTTGACTGACCAAAAATCGTAATTACTCCCATTGAACTTTTGAGTTCTTAGGTCACCTCCTGAACTTGATGATCCTGCCATGTAGAAACTTGGATTTCTTGATTTCACAACTCACGTCCCTTCTTAATGAATCAGTTCACAACTCTAATACCATGTAAGTTTTTGATTGAATTTCTATATTCTTGCATAAAACTTCAATTGATAGTTTTATCTTGATTTGCAGGTATTCTATTTCTTGTTTTGGGGAAAAGAAGTATTTTGTACGAGAGAGAGAGTTTTCAACAGAAGAAGAGAGTTTTACAAAAAAAGATCAGTATCTTCTATTTCTCATTATCTTTCCTTTTACAAGTTCTTCTGTATTTATATTACATCAGAACACATGTACTTTGTAACTAACAATTGAGATAACTACCTTAGTTACTAAAACTGAAATAACAGAATTAGTTACTATCAGTATTACATCTTCTTCATCTTCTTCTTCATTAGCAACCTTGAAGTAGCTTGGTCAACTCTCTTCAATACCTGTGGGCAGCTTATACATCAACAGATCCTTCATCATTTATCAGCACAATCTAAATCCTTTTTTATACACATATCTTGTTGCCAAGGCCAATGAATGTGACCTATCTACCTTGTATTTCTATAATCTGTACTTCCTGTCATTTAGGCATCATGTATTAGACTTTGCACAAGAAGGCTTAAGACACATGCTTTCATTTTTTTTGTTCTTCTCCATGTTCACGAGTAGCAAGTAAAATCAGAGATTTAAAATGAATATAATGGAAAAGCTGCATATAATTAGACATTTTCTGTTTATTTGCTTTAGAATGAAACCCCACTCCATTTGAAGACCTGGAATAGCCCTTCTGCCATTTGATTCAAATTACGTTGGATAGAAAAATTGAAGTGGTCAAAGGAAGGAAGCTTCTGAATAATTTCATGAGTAGAGGTGATACAAGCCATACCGTTTATTTCAACGACATTATCAATTTCTCGAAGGCAAGGCGTACAGCTAATTAATAACATATCTTTTTTTCATGGGTCTATCACTCACCCCTTTCTTCACGTTAGTTTTTTTCTTGCAGTAATTACGAGGGTAGGTGACTTTCTTGATGTATGAACTCAAGCTAGGCTGGTTCGGTGATCTTTCATTAATTTGGACTCGAACTTGGCAGAACACAAGGAGCTATCCGATGAATTAATCGATACCACTGTCTGGATCAAAGTAAAAGATAAACAAAAAACCAGTGTGACGTCCTGCTTTACGAGTTCCCGAAATTATAGCAATAATTTCTCTAGAAGCGCTCGAAAGTAAAATGATTCATTTCTGCGTAACAGCACGCTATAATTTTTCATGTACGTTATTCAAAGTATGCTGGACGTTTCTACAAGTATAGATTTATAAGAGGCTACTGTTAATATTGAGAGAGTTTGCAGATAATTGAAGAAATTAAGAGATATAAGAATGAGTTTAGAGACGGGAAGAGGGAAAAGAGAGAGAGAATCAAATTTGAAATTTTACTGGATTGTTATTCTGTTTTTGCATACATTTGTTGCGTGTGCACCTTTCTATTTATACATATATCTCATACCATTTTTTATACTCTAGACTACAAATACAATATTCTAGAATACACCTTCTATACTCTAACAACCACCTTGTTGTAACCTCATAAAATCAAGAATTTCGTTGATTTTCTTTCTTCTTTTTATTGAAACCTGTCTTGGTTTAGACTTCAAATTTTAGTTCGTCTTTCATTTGTGAAAATTATAGTTTGATCCCTGAACTTTGAAAATGTTATCGTAGTTGTTTGGTCTCTGGAGCAAAATTATAGGCAATAGTGATTTTGAATTGTATTGATGGCAGGATTGAGGATGAATTATGGGTACAATCTCAGTATGGTTATGTATTTATAATATTTTCATTTTGGTCCTCCAAGTTTGACTAAATTATAATTTGACATCTAAAATTCTGGAAAAAAACCCAGATTGGTCCCTATCTGTAATCTTAGTTTTTTCTTATGTATTTTGAAGAATAATTGAGATTTATAGGTGAATTATTGCCAATTTTCATGTTTTCTTTTCTTTTGAATTAGAATCTCGAAACCGTTTGCTTTTTGGATTTTTTTATTCTAGTTGCGCGTAAACATCTGGTATAAGAGACTGGAGCGCGCGAGCGCACAGAGAGAGGTATAGCACAGTATAGAAACGATCAAAACAATCGTGTTTTAAGAATTGCACGTTTTTCCCTTATATTATTTGATCTGTACACATACTGATATTTATAGCATTACATTAGCAAATTCTAACGCATATAATTCTAGCTGGCAGCAGCTGTATATATTTGATTCACAGGATCAGATCGTCCTCAATTATGTCCCAGTCATTCCTCTGCTGCTGCATTCACGGAGGATTGTGATTTGTTGATTTTACTGCTGTTGCAATCACGGGCGGATCAGATTCCTGGTCTTCATCCTTGAGTTCAGTAACCGTTACTTGATCCTCTACACACAGCAACATGGATGACTGCTTGACAGCACCAGCCGGCTTCAGCTATAAGTTTTGATCATAGATAAAGTAGGTCAATCAAATCTTCCGCTTCCAGATCTGTATGATTTTGTTGCGCTAAGAAATGTTGATTTCCCATCATCAGATTCAGAGCATTTACAGAATCATAATGAAGAACATTGCAGAAAAGCTTGGTGAAGACTGAAGACTGGGAAAAAAATTGCTCTCTTATCTCCTTCTAGAATCCTGAAACAGCCTTCTCAAACTAACAATCTTGAGGTGGAAGAAACAAATATATTTAAAGAAGGAAGAAGACGTGACATCTTGAGAAGACTAAAGAAAGCAAAATAATTAACCTTCAGGAGGTCCCATTCAGCAGTTTCTCCACTAATCGACCGCTTTGAATGACAGCCACTTCACCTCATCTCCTCTGTTCCAGGAGAAAAACACCGGTCTTCAACTCTCTTCCAGTAACAGACAGCATCAGCAGCCTTGATAAGTTTCATCGGTGATCATGATCTTGGTTTAATCTTTGCATGCATTTTTTAATTTAATAATCAGTTTACTGAATCTAAAAAACTTGACTAATATTTAAAAAATACAAAAAAATATTTTGATTTTTTTAACTTACAGGATTATGAACTAATATGTAAAACAATTATTGATATCAAATAAAAGATTTATTTTTGTTATTTTGTATATTCTAAATTTCATATTTCAAAAAACACCAAGAAATTATTTTTGTATAGATGGGACTATGAATTTATACTTAAGATGTATTCTTGAGATTAAATAAATAGATAATTTATTTTATTTTATAAGTTTTGACTTTAAATAGTTAAGTTTAATATAAGAACCTTCTTATTGCGAATGATTTTTCTTAAATTTTAGACGAATCAACAATTAGACAATACAATAATATTTTACTTTATAATAAACAAATAAACAATGCAGTTTACCATAGTTAAGGTATATTAGAAGTGATATGTTTTTCTTATATACAATTAGATTTTGTTGTGGCTAAAATATTAGGTGATGATTCTATCTTTTATTTTTTTTATTGATAATAAATAAGAATTTCTTGTTTTTTCCACCCATCATTAGAAAGATCCCGGTCTAGAAAGATGTTTACCCCAATGCCGCACACATGCAATACGAATGATATAAATTATATCATAGAATATTTTCTAATATCTTAATATTTTTGGTTTAACTAATTATTTGATATGATACCATAATTTTGTTGATTAAATTACCATGATTATTTTAATTTTTGTTTTTAATTCAACTTGTTCTTTAACAAAGGTTAACATGAAATAAGTCATTTTTTGCGAATCCTTCATTAATATTTTTGGTTTGGTGATCTTTCATTAATTTGGACTCGAACTTGGCAGAACACAAGGAGCTATCCGATGAATTAATTCAAAGTTTGCCAGACATTTCTACAAGTATAGATTTATAAGAGGCTACCTCGTTGTGACCTCATAAAATCAAGAGATTCAAATGAATTTTTAAATGGTGATTTAGACATCTCAAGTGCATTCCACCTTCTCCTGCGATTGCGCAAGTCTGCATTAATGCTGACCTGCTTTTCTTGCATGAAAAGTAAGTAAGCTCTAACTACTTCCTAGTTCAGTCAAGGAGGGCCAAAGCAGGTCCATTGATTTTGCCTCTCTGGATGGATGGCAAAAGGTCCATTGATTTTGCCTCTCTGGATGGATGGCAATTAATGTAGAGATGATTTCTCAATTTTGAATCACAGATGTTGTTTCATACCGTTCCTGGCACGATTTGTATGCACCGTCAGTTTATTTTTATTTTTTTCAAACCTTCATTAGCTTTTGCTTTTGGATTTATATTTTGCGAGTCCTTTATTGCTGAAGTGGTCAAAAGAGAATGGAACTACTGATTAATTTCATGAGAACAAGTGACCACTGAATCAAGCCATGCCATATATTCCGATGACATTTATAACTTCTCTTTTTTGAACAACCCTTTCCTCCCTGGAAAACTTGACCATTAAAATTTACAATTTTCTAATGCTTTTACTTTCTCTTCATTAAATCTATTCATGATAGTTTATTTCATGCTTATTCCTCAGGTCATATGATAATTTGTTTCATGCTCCCATTAATTTTTTCATTTGTATCTTAAATTTAATGTTTGTTTAAGTAGTGTAAGGATCAAAAGTTTATGGATCGCTTCAAGTCAAACAATAATAAAATCATTTCAATTTTTTCTTAAAGTTGAGACTACATTGTTTTGAAAAAAAAATTGATTTAATTAGATTTGAACAAGGTTTTTAGTACTCACTTAACCTCCCAAGATTATTAGTTGTCACCAAGGTTGTTAAAATCACTTTCTTGACACGACACAAAAAACATAATGTAAAATCGGATCATAAAATTGCAAGTATATTTTTTTTAATTATATATTAATAATTTCAGTCAATAAATTAAATTACATTAAAATCTGGTAAAGAGCGTCAACAGTATTATAATCAATTAGTGATCTAAATAAATAAGAAAGATAAATAATATAAATCAAGAAATCAATGACATGAAAAAAAAACTCAAAATAAAATTTTCCAATATGGTCAAATTACTAATGATAGTAAGTACACAAGAACTCCACCACAACTTGGTTGTTCTTATCATAACAAGTTATAATAAAATCTTTTTTAGATTGCAAGTTAATGAGTCTAAATTAGTAATTAACTAACATAAATCTAATAATTAAAATAAACTATTAAACAACGTTTAATACGGTAGAAAAAAAATTTAAATTAGAAATAATTTTTTAACATTAATTGAACATATAAAATATGATAATAAAAAAAAAGTATTCATTATAAAATTTTCCATGTAGTCTAGATATCTCATTTTCACAAATTCTTATTAGATTTCAATCATGATTTTAAATACATAGTTCTCTCTCATATGAATAAATTAATGAGTTTATCAAAAATATTTAGAAATATTGAGATGTCTAGTTTCCCTCCCAGCTAGAATAGCAACAAAATTTTATTTGTAACTCCAGATGTGTCCAAAACAATACATGAATGTCTAGTTTGACAAGATTAATCTAACAACTTTGACTCTCTGAAATAATTTGTTTCTGAACTTTGCTTAATCTAATAATTTAACAAAATATATTTTCATGTATCTAATATTTTCTTATAAAATTTCAACTATATCCAATAAATTGCTTGAAAGATATGTTTAATCTCACAAAATCATCAACAAATATTATAAGGCCAATTTCAAAACCAACTAGGTTGTTCATATCACAAATTTAGTAAACTTGTAAAATCAGACTAATTTTACTAATTTTACCTTTTTGGCACAAGTCAAGTTTGATTTTAATAATTTTTAAGTTTAATCTAATTTAACACATCAATACATAACTACTAATAAAATGATAAGATTTTAAAAGTCAACGGCAACCTTAGTTCTCACCGAATCAAGTTTCACCTAGATTTAAGTCATTGCCGTGTTCATTCGATACGCGGACAGCAGGACACCCGTTATTTCTTCCGACTACAATACTCAGCATAAATAGAGAAGAGGACCTGTGCCCTAAATCATGCGATGTCTTAGAATACAGTATCTTCACATCATGAATCTACAACTACTATATTGTTTTTGCTTCTTTCTTCTTCTCCAGCTGCCATTTTCTACCAATGGTCAGGCTTACAATAACGTATCTTTGGGCAAATCTCTCACTGCTGCTAGCAGTGACCTTCCTTGGACTTCACCATCTGGGGAGTTTGCTTTTGGATTCCAACAAGTTAGTAATGCTGGCTACCTGCTTGCCATATGGTTCAACAAAATACCTGAAAGAACCATAGTCTGGTCAGCTAATAGAAATAATCTAGCTCAGAGAGGATCAACAGTACAACTTACGGCAGATGGTCAGTTGGTTCTGAATAATCAATCAGGCACACGAATATGGACCAGACCAGAGTTGGGTGGAAGTGGAGCCGCCTATGCAGCCATGCTTGACACGGGAAACTTCGTGCTAGCAGGACAAGCCAATTTGTGGCAGAGTTTTGATGAACCAACGGATACACTGCTGCCCTCACAAAATCTGAATTTAGGCGGTGAACTAATTGCTCCCTTCCAGGAAAAGAATTATTCAGATGGGAGATTCAAGCTCATTCTACAAACTGACGGGAATCTCGTAATGTACACCACAGCCTATCCATTAACTACCTCAATTTTCGCTTACTTTTCGACCCAAAGTTCTATAGGTAGCGGTCACCAGCTGATCTTTAACCAGTCTGGCTATATGTACCTGGTAGCAACCAATGGCACTATACTGAATCCAGTATTTTCTAATTCAGTACCATCGCAAGATTTATATCTCAGGGCAACCATAGACTATGATGGAGTTTTTAGGCAATATGTTTATCCAAAGACTGCTTCCGGTGGCAAAAGCTGGACGATTTTGCCAGACTCCATACCATCAAATATCTGCTTGATAATTACGTACTCAGCAGGCAGGGGAGCTTGCGGTTTCAACAGCTATTGCCGATTAGGAGATGACCAAAGAGCAAGTTGCAGGTGTCCATATGGTTACACTTTCTCTGATCACGATGATGAGAGGAAGGGATGTAAGAAAACCTTTATTTCACAGGATTGTGACCATCCATCTCAAGAAATAGATAGCTTTGAGATCAGGGATATGCTAAACACTAGCTTTCCATATGCTGATTATGAAGTTTTTCGTCCCGTGGACGAGGATGGGTGCAGACAGTCTTGCTTGAGTGACTGCTATTGTGATGTTGCCACTTTTAAAGATGACAAATGTACGAAGAAGAGCGGCCCTCTCTTGAATGGAGTAACAGATCCAAGCATTGGTGATAAAGTCCTGATGAAAGTAAGGATAGCCAACAGGACTGCAGGTTCAAGTGCAAAGAAGAGAGATCCATCAGCTTTGATCGTAACAGGCTCGGTGCTTTTAGGTAGCTCCATCTTTCTAATTGTTCTCTCTCTGCTAGGAGTCTACGTGTTCTTTACTCGTTGGAACCGAAAAAAACAAAAGGTGATTCCGCAACACCATGTCATGCGGGACATGAATCTGCAGAATTTTACTTACAATGAGGTAGGGGTGCCTTTGGACCTGTTTACAAAGGGGTACTAGGTGGCGAAGACAAACAAATAATTGCAGTAAAGAAGCTAGAAAAGATGGCAGGAGAGGGCGAGACCGAATTCAAAACAGAAGTGACAGTTATCGGCAGAACAAATCACAAGAATCTGGTTCAGCTTGTTGGGTTCTGTAACGAAGGGCAGCATCGCCTTCTGGTCTACGAGTACATGAGCAATGGCTCCTTGTCGAACTACATATTTGGAGATTCAAGGCCTAATTGGCACCGTAGAATGCAAATTGCTTTGGGTGTAGCAAGAGGGCTCCTTTACCTCCATGAAGAATGCAGCTCCCAGATAATCCATTGTGATATCAAGCCTCAAAATATCCTCCTCGACAAATCTTTTAATGCCAGGATTTCTGATTTCGGACTAGCCAAGCTGTTAAAGACAGAGCAGTCTAAAACAATTACAGCAATCAGGGGAACCAAAGGGTATGTAGCTCCTGAATGGTTCAAGAACTTGCCAGTGACAGCAAAAGTAGATACCTACAGCTTTGGCATTCTCCTGCTGGAGCTAGTCTGCTGTAGAAAGAACTTTGAGATTAATGCAAGGGAAGAACATCAGATAGTTCTTGCAGACTGGGCGTGTGATTGTTTCAGAGAAGGAAAGCTGAACCTTTTAGTAGAAGAAGATGAAGAGGCAATGGAAGACATGAAAAGGGTAGAGAGGTTTGTGATGGTTGCAATTTGGTGCATTCAGGAGGATCCATCTTTAAGACCTGCAATGAAGAAAGTTGTGCAGATGCTAGAAGGTGTTCAAGTCTCTGTTCCTCCAGATTCTTCATCATTTATCAGCTCAATCTAAATCCTTTTTTATACACATATCCTGTTGCCAAGGCCAATGAATGTGACCTATCTACCTTGTATTTCTATAATCTGTACTTCCTGTCATTTCAGGCATCATGTATTAGACTTTGCACAAGAAGGCTTAAGACACATGCTTTCATTTTTTTTGTTCTTCTCCATGTTCACGAGTAGCAAGTAAGATCAGAGATTTAAAATGAATATAATGGAAAAGCTGCATATAATTAGACATTGTCTGTTTATTTGTTTTAGAGTGAAACCCCACTCCATTTGAAGACCTGGAATAACCCTTCTGCCATTTGATTCAAATTACGTTGAATATTGAAGTGGTCAAAGGAAGGAATCTTCTGAATAATTTCATGAGTAGAGGTGAAACAAGGCATACCATTTATTTCGACGACATTATCAATTTCTCGAAGGCGTACAGCTAATTAATAACATATCTTTTTTGCATGGGTCTATCACTCACCCCTGTCTTCACGTCAATATTGGAAAATCTGACCATTGAAAATTACAATCAACAATGTGTTTGACTCATCGATGCAGCAATCAATTATTTTATGAGAAAGTAAAAGGGAAGGGAATCTGCTCTGTTTATCCCTCCAGTCAAATTACTTAAAATTTATTTATCCCACAGTAAAAATTATGAAGACAAAAAGAAAATTGGAGGCTCACTACTACTCGGCATAAGAGCAACTGCAACTGCAACCGAGAAGCCATATGAAGAGGCTAAGTTAAAATAATATATTTTTTGGTATTTTTTTGTTATTGTATATTTGTATATACTCCACCCGGTAAACCATTTTAATAGCCAAAAATGGCTTTCTCATCTCCGGGTGCTATTTCTAGCACTTCAAACCAAAAAGCTAAAACATAAAATAAATAAAAATATTCATTACTTTCTCCTCCCTTGCATCCCAGACTCAGCTCTTCCCCCTTGCATCCCAGGCTTAGCTCTGTGTGTGTGTGGGTGTAAGCTCCGTCGTTCGCCGATGATAGCAGGTGCCCAAGAGCTGTAGTAGTCATTTTTCTGGCAAAGACATGAGGATTTGGTGTTTGCCGAGTGGTTATGCTTTCATTTGTCTCATTTGAGGATGCCTTTGTTCTACCTCTTGCCTTGGTTGCAGACCAAGGGAGGGAGATTGGGAAGAGGTTGCTTGAGAGAATACAGGAAGGAGGGATTCAAGCGAACAGGGTGACTTTGCCCTGTACTCTTTCTGCGTGTAGCCATGGGCAAGACGAAGAAAACTGAAGGCATTGAAGAGCACGTAGTTAGGACTTAGGAGACATAGTGACATCTCTTAATTCCTAACTAGCCAATGCGTTTTACAGTGGACGGTAATCATATTTTTTTTCAATATAAAAAAAATTAATTATATAAGTTTTATTATTATTATTATTTTTTAGATGAAATTATAAATCTATGCAGAATTTTGGTTAAGATAAAAAAGCAAAATATTTTTACAAAATAAAAAAAAAAATCTCTAAAATTATCATTATTAGGACCCAAACAATAAAATTATAAAATCATCTTATCCAAAAAGCAGATAAAAATAACAGAAAACACAAAAAAAAGAAAAAAATGAGTAATATTAATTTTAAAATGATCACCGACATAAATTAAAATTTCAGGACGGAACCAAATAAAAATAAATCTCTAATAAAAAATAAAACGAAAAAAATTAAAAAAAAAAAAAAAACACTTTCTCTAATCAATAATCCTTGGACACTGTAGAAATAATGCTTTTTAAATGAAACCACGCTCATTTGAAGACTTGTAATAACCCTTCTGCCATTTGATTCAAATTACGTTGGATAGAAAAATTCCTTCTGAATAATTTCATGGATAGCAGTGATACAAGCCATACCGTTTATTTCAACGACATTATCAATTTCTCGAAGGCAAGGCGTACAGCTAATTAATAACATATCTTTTTTTCATGGGTCTATCACTCACCCCTTTCTTCACGTTAGTTTTTTTCTTGCAGTAATTACGAGGGTAGGTGACTTTCTTGATGTATGAACTCAAGCTAGGCTGGTTCGGTGATCTTTCATTAATTTGGACTCCTACTTGGCAGAACACAAGGAGCTATCCGATGAATTAATTGACACCACTGTCTGGTTCAAAGTAAACAAAAAACCAGTGTGACGTCCTGCTTTACGAGTTCCCGAAATTATAGCAATAATTTCTCTAGAAGCGCTCGGAAGTAAAATGATTCATTTCTGCGTGACAGCACGCTATAATTTTTCATGTACGTTATTCAAAGTTTGCTAGACGTTTCTACAAGTATAGATTTATAAGAGGCTACTGTTAGGATTGAGAGAATTTACATATAATTGAAGAAATTCAGAGACTATTAGGATTGAGAGAGTTTGCAGATAATTGAAGAAATTAAGAGAAAAAAGAATGAGTTTAGAGACGGGAAGAGGGAGAAGAGAGAAAAGAGAGGGAGAATAAAATTTGAAATTTTACTATATTGTTATTCTGTTTTTGCATATATTTGGTGTATGTGTACCTTTCTATTTATATATATATATCTCATACATTCTTTCATACTCTAGACTACAAATACAATATTCTAGAATATGTTGGCGTGAGCTGTACAACATAAATGCTAGGAGAGGTTATAGGAACAGAGATGGAAAGACGTTTCACTTTCCATCTCTGTTAGCTGTATTACAGGAACTTAATATGTATAGCCTTAATTAGGAAATTTACTTTGTGATTATAAGTATGTAAAGGAGGGCTGTGTAAATTCAATTGAATGAGAAATAAACCGATTGATTATTCTGACATGGTATCAGAGCATCCCATATTTTTCCAAAATCCCTAACCCTAAAAATACCCCTTTGGCCGGCCACCCATGGCTTCAGAGACTGATACAGAGCAGTCTGACATACCTCAACCAGAATCTATACTTTCAGAGTTCACTATGAAAATTACTGAAGCTCTGAACAAAATACAAACACCTACAATATCTACTGAGTCCCCTGCGGCTCCAATTGGCATTAAGTTGAACAGCACCAACTATGCCCTATGGTCCCAAGTTGTCGAGATGTACATCTCGGGCAAAGACAAGTTGGGTTACATCAATGGTGATCTTCCGCAACCACCACTAACAGACCCATTCTTTCGCAAGTGGCGCACAGACAACGCCATTGTCAAGGGATGGCTGATCAATTCAATGGATCCCTCACTAATAGGGAACTTTATTCGGTTTCCTACTGCAAAATTGGTATGGGACTCCATTGCTACTACTTACTTTGACGGGAGTGACACATCTCAGGTCTATGATCTGAGGCGAAGGGTAACGCAATTGAAACAGGCAGGAGGATCCTTGGAACAATTTTACAATGATCTCCAAGGGTTGTGGCACGAAATTGATTTCAGACGCCCTAATCCCATGGAGTGTGCAGTGGATATCCACAAATACAATGCTATTCTCCAAGAAGAACGGGTGTATGTCTTCTTGGATGGACTGGACAACCGATTGGACAAGGTAAGGGGAGATGTATTGCAGATTCGTCCATTCCCCACTGTGGAGCAGGCCTATGCTCATGTCCGCCGCGAATCCTCTCGCCAAACCGTGATGACCTCTGAAAATGAGAATATGTCTGGGGCTGTCCTTGCCACTAAAGCCTTCCAACCAAGCCAAACACTTCGGCTTAAGCCACTCTCATTTATTCCGAATGGACAAAGTGGGAGGCAAAAATCCCGAGTAGCAAATGAAGGCCTGAAATGCACCCACTGTGGGAACCAAAGGCACACACGGGAAAATTGTTTTAAGTTGCATGGATATCCGGAATGGTGGAATGAACTCCAAACCAAAAAACGCAGGGATATGGCTAGCAAGGAAGAGGGCCCCGGTACTGCAGCAATGACCACCACCGAACCTCATCTATCATTTACACCACAAACTGCCAATAGTTCATCTTCAGACGCAGATGCAGGTAACCCTTGTGTATGTATTACTTCACCATGTGAAGATAAATGTGATGAATGGCTGCTAGATTCGGGCGCCACGGACCATATGACGTTTGATGCTAAAGATTTTATTCAAAAATCCTTACCAAAACGTACAAAAATAGCAAATGCCAATGGTGCTATCTCCCCGGTAACTGGTGCAGGCACTGTGAAACTAACACACACTTTGGAGCTGCCGAATACATTGCTCATTCCATCCCTCACTCACAAGCTCCTCTCCGTAAGCCAAATCACCTCTGATTTGAATTGTTTAGTGCTTATGTATCCTACTTTCTGTCTTATCCAGGACATTCTCACCAAGGAGATCATTGGGCGTGGTACTAAGAGGGGGGGACTTTATTATGTGGAGGATTTCAGTACTGGAAGAGCATACCACATGCAGCATTCGGTTGGCAGTAAAGAGAAGGAGATATGGCTGTGGCACTACCGTTTAGGACACCCGTCCTTCATTTATTTGAAACACTTGTTCCCGGATTTATTTTCTCAAGTGCAGCTTTCTGATTTCCAATGTGAAATCTGCACCTTAGCAAAAAGTCATAGGGTCCCGTATCCTATGCAATTGAATAAAAGGGATATCCCATTTTCCTTGATCCATTCCGATGTGTGGGGTCCTTCCCCAACCCATACCATATCCGGGGTCAAATGGTTTGTGTTCTTCATTGACGATTGCACACGCATGACTTGGCTCTACTTGCTAAAGCATAAAGATGAGGTGTTCAGTGTGTTTAAGTCATTTCATGCAATGATAAACACACAATTTTCTGCCAAGATTCAAGTTTTTCGATCGGACAATGGGGGGGAATATGTGAATCATCAATTCCGCAATTATTTCAATCTTCATGGCATTATTCATGAAACTTCATGTCCGCAAACACCTCAACAAAACGGAATTGCGGAGCGAAAAAATCGACATGTCCTTGAAATTACCAGAGCACTCTTACTAAATGCTCATGCTCCCTCTCGGTACTGGCCTGATGCAGTCACCACGGCTGTGCACCTGCTGAACCGACTGCCCTCTAAGGTGCTGGGGTTCCAAACTCCACTGCAAGCCCTTGCAAAACATACTCCGCTGCCCTCGGTATTAATGCTTCCACCCCGCGTGTTTGGGTGTGTGGCATATGTTCACCTTCACAAAAATCAGCGATCCAAGCTAGACCCCTGCGCTCGCCGATGCATGTTTGTGGGTTATGCATTCCATCAAAAGGGTTATAGATGCTATGATCCTACTTCCAACCGCACCTATGTTTCTATGGACGTCACATTCATGGAGACAGAAACCTTTTTCCCATCCAATTCTCCTCTTCAGGGGGAGACTGAACAGGAAGAGTTGAAGTGGATGGAATTACACTGGCCAGGCCTATCTGAACCACCACAGCCATGTTACGATTTGAACAAAGGAGTTGAGGTGGTAGAAGCGGAAAACAGAGAAGGGATGGTAGTAGCTGATAGTTGTCCACAAGCTACTGAAATTCCAGTAGCTACCGTAGAAACAAGAAGAGCAGAAAATTTAGAAGCACTGGAAGATGTAGTCCAAGAAGCCGTTTCAGAAGCTGGTGCATCGCCCCCCCCTATAGTACCCGAAGACCCAACTCCTGAGAATCCTGAGGTAAACTCTTTAAGCACTAATGTTATGGAACTCCATGCTAGTTATGAATTACCTTACAGGCACAATCGTGGGAAGCCACCAAAGAGATATTCACCGGATGTTGAAGAGAGAAAATCACGGTATCCTATTGCTAATTATGTGGCTACACATGGACTACCAAAGCCAATCAAGACCTTTATGCATGACATTTCGACCAATCAAGTTCCTACAGGAGTGGAGGAAGCCATAAAACATCCGAAGTGGACGCAAGCTATCAAAGAAGAGATGGAAGCCTTGATGAAAAATGAAACATGGAGCCTAGTACCACTACCAACAGGAAAGAAGACGGTAGGGTGCAAGTGGGTGTTTTCTATTAAACATAAGGCGGATGGATCCGTGGAAAGGTACAAGGCAAGACTCGTGGCTAAAGGGTATACACAGGTGTATGGTGTAGACTACCGCGAAACTTTTTCCCCGGTAGCCAAACTGAACACTGTTAGGGTGTTATTATCCATTGCAGCAAATTTGGATTGGCCATTACATCAGTTTGATGTGAAGAACGCCTTTTTGCACGGTGATCTTGAAGAGGAGGTGTATATGGATATTCCTCCAGGCTACTCAGTAACTACTGGAGAAAATAGAGTATGCAAACTACAGCGGGCCCTGTATGGGCTAAAGCAGTCGCCGCGAGCATGGTTCGGAAGATTCAGCTTAGCGATGAAGAAGTATGGCTTCACGCAAAGCGGCTCAGATCACACCTTATTTCTCAAAAGACAGCAGGGAAAAGTAACAGCATTAATCATTTATGTTGATGATATGATTATTACAGGAGATGATAAAGAAGAGATATCACGGCTTCAGGGGCAACTAGCCAGCGAATTTGAGATGAAAAATCTAGGTGGGTTAAAATATTTTCTGGGAATAGAAGTTGCAAGATCGAATCGAGGTATTTTTTTGTCCCAAAGAAAATATATCCTAGATCTACTATCAGAAGTAGGACTGTTGGAGTGCAAACCAGTAGACACCCCGATTATCCAGAATCACAAATTGGGGATTTATCCAGACCAGAAACAAACTGATAAGGGGAAATATCAGCGATTAGTTGGCAAACTAATTTATTTATCGCATACCCGTCCAGATATCGCGTATGCGGTAAGCGTGGTGAGTCAATTTATGCATTGCCCAAGTGAGGAACACATGGAAGCTGTAACTCGTATACTAAAATACCTAAAGTCATCTCCGGGAAAAGGGCTTATATTTTCCAAGAATGGTAACTTGGAAGTTGAAGGGTATACCGATGCAGATTGGGCTGGAAATTGTATAGACAGGAAGTCAACCTCCGGGTATTTTACATTCGTTGGGGGAAATTTAGTGACATGGAGGAGTAAGAAACAGAAGGTGGTGGCACTCTCAAGCGCTGAATCAGAATTTCGCGGGATGGCAAAGGGGGTGTGTGAACTCCTTTGGCTGAAAAAATTATTAACCGAGATTGGCTTTGCTCCTAGATCAGAAATGAATCTCTTCTGTGATAATAAAGCTGCGATAAGTATTTCTCAAAATCCAGTCCAACATGATAGAACAAAGCATGTGGAGGTCGATCGGCATTTCATAAAACACAATCTCGAGACAAAGACAATTAAGTTCCCATTTGTCAAGTCTGAAGACCAGCTAGCAGATATACTTACCAAGGCTGTATCCAGCAAAGATTTCCACAGCTCACTAGTCAAGTTGTGCATAATGGATCCCTATGCATCAACTTGAGGGGGAGTGTTGGCGTGAGCTGTACAACATAAATGCTAGGAGAGGTTATAGGAACAGAGATGGAAAGACGTTTCACTTTCCATCTCTGTTAGCTGTATTACAGGAACTTAATATGTATAGCCTTAATTAGGAAATTTACTTTGTGATTATAAGTATGTAAAGGAGGGCTGTGTAAATTCAATTGAATGAGAAATAAACCGATTGATTATTCTGACAGAATATACCTTCTATACTCTAACAGCCACCTTGTTGTAACCTCATAAAATCAAAGAATTTCTTTGATTTTCTTTCTTTCTTTTACTGAAACCTGTCTTGGTTTAGACTTCAAATTTTAATTAGTCTTTCATTTGTGAAAATTATAGTTTGATCCCTAAACTTTGAAAATGTTATCGTAGTTGTTTGGTCTCTGGAGCAAAATTATAGGCAATAGTGATTTTGAATTGTATTGATGGCAGGATTGAGGATGAATTATGGGTACAATCTCATTATGGTTATGTATTTATAATATTTTCATTTTGGTCCTCCAAGTTTGACTAAATTATAAATTGACATCTAAAATTCTGGAGAGAAAAAACCCAGATTGGTCCCTATCTGTAATCTTAGCTTTTCATATGGATTTTGAAGAATAATTGAGATTTATGGGTGAATTATTTTCAATTTTTTATGTTTTCTTTTCTTTTGAATTAGAATCTCGAAACCGTTTGCTTTTTGGATTTTTTTATTCCTGGTCTTCATCCTTGAGTTCAGTAACCGCTACTTGATCTTCTACACACAGCAACATGGATGACTTCTTGACAGCACCAGCCGGCTTCAGCTATAAGTTTTTGATCATAGATGAAGTAGGTCAATCAAATCTTCTGCTTCCATGAACTCACAAAAGCCATAGGTCAATGCAATGTCCAAATTACAAGGTTTAGAAATTCCGACTATATCTGGTGTCCCTCCTCAAGTTTACTAGCAATATTGGAAACAACTTGCAGGGCTGTGCCCCTCGTAATCCAGGCTTTCATTTCTGGTTGGATTTCAAAATCATTGAGAGGAACTGGATTTCCATCCGCTAGCATTACACCATACAAAAAGAGGTGGGTGCAAAGATAATAGATAAAATTCCTCAGAAGATCTGTATGATTTTGTTGCGCTAAGAAATGTTGATTTCCCATCATCAGATTCAGAGCATTTACAGAATCATAATGAAGAACAGTGCAGAAAAGCTTGGTTGAATGATTGTCTATGTCGTGCTGTCGTCTTTTTAGGTGACGACTGCTTGAAGAAAAGTCACCATTTAATTTGTAGGACCATGTCCAAACCTTAACTGATTTGTAGGATCACATTTAATTTCAGAGAGAGCTGAAGACTGGGAAAAAAATTGCTCCCTTATCTCCTTCTAGAATCCTGAAACAGCCTTCTCAAACTAACAATATTGAGGAGGAAGAAACAAATATATTTAAAGAAGGAAGAAGACGTGACATCTTGAGGAGACTAAAGAAAGCAAAATAATTAACCTTCAGGAGGCCCCATTCAGCAGTTTCTCCACTAATCGACCGCTTTGAATGACAACAACTGCACCTCATCTCCAGTAACAGACAGCATCAGCAGCCTTAATAAGTTTCATCGGTGATGATTTTGGTTTAATCTTTGCATGCATTTTTTAATTTAATAATCAGTTTACTGAATCTATAAAAACTTGACTAATATTTAAAAAATACAAAAAACTATTTTGATTTTTTTAACTTCCAGGATTATGAACTAATATGTAAAACAATTATTGATATCAAATAAAAGATTTATTTTTGTTATTTTGTATATTCTAAATTTCATATTTCAAAAAACACCAAGAAATTATTTTTGTATAGATGGGACTATGAATTTATACTTAAGATGTGTTATTGAGATTAAATAAACAGACAATTTATTTTATTTTATAAGTTTTGACTTTAAATAGTTAAGTTTTGTTAAAATATGGTCGTTATTTCGTCTTTAACCAAAGATGGAAACTGTGTAATTTAGACAGAAAAAGTAGCTTGTATTTTAGCCAATTTAGTATTGTAATTATTCTATAAGTTCAACCTCAAATGTAATTGTAAAACTACTCTGAAATTATACATTCATACGTTTAACATGGTATTAGAGCAAGTCTGGAATTATTTTGAATTTTATTCGTATCTTTTTTCTCCGAAGGCTAAAGTGTTCTTGACATTGTTCATTGAACTATTACTGCTTAAATCGAAGTTACTCCAGTGCATGTTTTTTTCATTGAACTGTTACTATTCAAATCGAAGTTCTTCCCGTGTTCATCAAAGAACAAATTTCCTAGAAAAAAAACCAGAAAATCAAACAACCCAGAAAACCCTAAGGCCCATTTGAAATCCTTCATCATAGACCCAGAAAAACCTTCATCCCATCTACAACTTCAACCCACAAACATTCAAACTTGAACCCACAGACATTCAAAACTCAAACAAGAAATTCACCCCACACAACCTAGACATTCAAACTCAACCCAGAACCCACAAACATTCAAACTCGAACCCACGGACATTCAAAACTCGAACCCAAAACTCATAGAATGGAAATTAATCCCATACTTACCTCTAACCCGTCACCACAAGTGGTTGTTCATCAAGACAACTCAGCATTCCCGACAAGTATTATTTTGGATGAAACAAATGAGAATCAGAGCTCGAAACAAAGTTGGTACCTTACTATAGACACGACAAGACCCAAACCAGGCGACCCAAGGCTGGAAGCATGGGTCACCGAGAACCACCGAGTCAAAAGTTAGCTCATAGACTCCACGAACCTAGTGTTGATACAGCGATTCATTCGCCTACCCACGACCAAGGATATCTGGGAGGTTGCCGCCCGAACCTTCTACAACGGCATCGACGAGACCTGCATCTTCGAATTAAACCAACGATTAATACCACAAAACAAAATGGTCATCCCTTGTCCACATATTACACGGAACTAGTGGCCATTTTTCAGGAATTGACTGCCGAAGTGCATCCCAAGTCGGGACAGTGGACAACGTCCTTCACCTTCACTTGGCCATGGCGAGGCTCCAAGTTCATAACTTCCTCAGTGGCCTTGACCCATCCCTCGAACAAATCCGAGGGGAGTTTTTAAGGAGGGACCCTAAACTGGACCTTGAAAGAGCTTACGCCGTCGTCCGCCGAGAGCACTCCTAGAAGCAGGTCATGAGGGCAAGCATGGTGGAGGCCCTTCGGTGTTCCCTGAGCACGCCATGATGATGGCGAGGCGCCATCGACCGGGGGGAGCTAGGGAGAGAGAGGGGCTACAGGGCGACGGAATTTGGAAGAGAAAGAGGGTAAAATGTGTTAGGGCGTGAGATAAGGGGGGGATCACCGAAGCTAACCGAAAATACAAAAAACGGGTGGGTTGATGTGTTCTCATTGCAATGAAATGGGGCATTTAAAACAAAGGTGTTACAAAATCGTCAGCTACCCGAACTAGTGGGATTTTACAAAAAAAAAACCGCAAAAAAATATCAGAAAACATGTGGTACATCTGACAAAAGCAGAACAAGTACAACCTACAGCGAATGTGGTCCATCCAGGTATCATCAAGGAAAACATTTGCGCACTCTGTTATTACTAAAAACAGTACTTGGATTATTGATACAGATGCATCAAATCACATGACTAAAGATTCCGGTAAATTAATCTGTCATAAACCCTCCTCACGGTCAGCTATCTGCATTGCTAACGGCAATACTTTCCCTGTTACGGGGGAAGGGTCTATAATATTGACGGACACTATAACCCTAGATATTGTCCTTATTGTTCCATCTCTTGCATATAACCTTCTGTCTGTTATGTATTACTGCTACTCTTGAGTGCACGGTAATGTTTTGAATATGGTTGTTATTTCGTATTTAGCCAAAGATGGAAACTTTATAATTTAGACAGAAAAAGTAGCTTGTATTTTAGCAAATTTAGTGTTATAATTATTCTATAAGTTCAACCTCAAATGTAATTGTAAAACTACTTTGAAATTATACATTCATACGTTTAACAAGTTTCATATAAGAACCTTCTTAATGAGAATGCTTTTTCTTAAATTTTAGACAAATCAACAATTAGACAATACAATAATATTTTAATTTATAATAAACAATACAATATACCATAGTTAAGCATAGTTAAGGTATATTAGAAGTGATATGTCTTTCTTATATACACTTAGATTTTGTTGTGACTAGAAGTTTCATAAAGATTAGTCTCCACTCATTATTACTCCACTCATTACTTGCCATTCTAGAATAAACAAGGTGATTTGCCCGTGTGTTACGCTAGGATTTTGTTCATAACAAGTCTCATAAAGATTAGATTTAAACAAGGTTTCTAGTAATAATCTCCCAAGGTTATTAGTTGTCACCAAGTCAAAGTTCCACCTAGATTCAAGTCTTTGTCGTGCTCATTTGATACGCGGACAGCAGGACACCCCTTTCTTATTTCTTCTGAATGCAGTACTCGGCATAAATAGAGAAGAGGAACACTGTCACGACCCGATTCCCGGATCCGTGACCGGCACATAGGCATGATCCCCCTCCAAGGTTCCACACCTATGCGAACCCAAACTTACACACACACTTATCATTCAACTTCAGAGTTCAACGCAGCGGAAATAACAAAGTAAACTTTATAACATAATTCGATTGTCTTTATACAAGAGTTGATTACATATTGTTATAATCGTGGAGCACTAACTAGACATGAACAAAAGCATCAATTACAACCAAAATAACAGGTTCCAAGAGTAGGACAAAAATGACCTGCTAGCAAGCTACGACCCTGAAAATAATGAATAATGAGGGGGTGAGTTCAACAACTCAGTGAGTAGATAACATCCAATATACACATACGAGATAATATAGCAAAGAGAAGTATAATATCAAATCGGCTCAAGGTTCTTACAACAAATTTCTCAAATAGGTCATAACAAGAATGTATAGGTAAAGCTCGTCAGAAAATCAGAATGCAGTGAGCATGAGGCTCCGTACTGTGGGATGATCAGTCCACACAGGTTGGTGACTCCCCCGACCAACTAGGGTTTCAGATACGATGTGCACAAAGGCTAACACTACCCTGTTAGCATGGGTAATCTGACTGGCATACCATAGGCATATCTTATAACCAAACAAACATATTCATATCTCAAGGCTCAACTCATGGTATCAATCAAATGAGGAGCTATCAATTCACAAACAGATATAGGCTCATATCAAGAACGTATATTCAACAAATGATTATGCTTTATCGTATCAAGAATATAATCAAGGTATATATTATCCAAAAAGCATAATCCAATTCATACTACCAAATTCAAATATTTATACTATTTCTCATGCATATTAAATGTTATCCACTCACCTGACTTAAAAGCAAACAAGGTTCAGAAGCAGAGTGTTGATGAAATCTTACTGATGACCCGCGAGTAGAATATCGGGATTATCTGAATATATAAAAGAAGATATACTCAAAAATGACTCAAAAGAAGTAAAATACCTTTAATAACATATCTAAGAGTTCAAATCATAATCCTATGTGTTTTTGAATCAAACTATCCTTTTTTTCGCAAAAACCTAAAACAAAGGTTTGTTCCGAATCTAATTCCAAAAATACACAATTCGTAAAATTGATATTAATCCATCAAATGAGCTTCAATTATCCATCAAACCAATCTGAAATACTAATATTTCTCTTAGGGACCATTCTGAAATTTTCTTATATTTTTAGGGTCAAATTGTAATTTTATCAAATTGAAGGACTAAATTGAACACTTCATAAATTCATAGCTATCCTAAAATCTTGTCCATAATTCATCCTCAATTCTGTCCAGAATCTCTCATTTCACTCCAGGGACCAAACTGAAATTTTCCAAAGTTCGGGGACTAAACTGTAATTTTCACCAAAAGGACCAAAATGAATTTTTGTCATCTTCAACCTCATCCCAGAATTTCCAGCAAGGGATTTTCGAAATTTATCAACATTATTCACCATTTTTCTCAATATTTTCTTAAACCAAACATCTCAAAACTTCAAAATCATCTACAATCGAACTAATTAAACCATTACCCAAGATATTCAACTCTTAACATCTCTCTTAATTCATCAATCAAACCCAAATAAAATTCTCAAACCCTAACAATCAACACAAGCAAAAATCATAACTAATAACCACATTTATACATATTAAAACACACACATTACCTTAACAACTTATTTCTCCTTCTTCTTTTCTCCTCCTCTTCTCTTTCCCTCTTTTCTCTTCTTCTTCTTCTTTCTTCCTCTCTTCCCGATTCTCTCTCTCAAATTTCAGACCTATTCCTTTTTCTTTTTTTTTTCCTTTTTCTTTTCTCTTCTTTTCTATTTATATTTACTAGCTTGTACAATTACTACAACACCCTTAACCTAATTCTAAGCCACTAAGGGCATTCATGTATTTTCCTTATTAAAATTTCAAAACACTACAAACACAACCCTAAATCATGCAATGTCTCAAATTCACATCATGAATCTACAACTACCATATTGTTTTTGCTTCTTTCTTCTTCTCCAGCTGCTATTTTCTACCAATGGTCAGGCTTACAAGAACGTATCTTTGGGCACATCTCTCACTGCTGCTAGTGGTGACCTTCCTTGGACTTCACCATCTGGGGAGTTTGCTTTTGGATTCCAACAAGTTAGTGATGCTGGCTACCTGCTTGCCATATGGTTCAATAAAATACCTGAAAGAACCATAGTCTGGTCAGCTAATAGAAATAATCCAGCTCAGAGAGGATCAAAAGTACAACTTACGTCAGATGGTCAGTTGGTTCTCAATGATCAATCAGGCACCCGCATATGGACCACTCCATATTTGGGTGGAAGTCGAGCCGCCTACGGAGCCATGCTTGACACGGGAAACTTCGTGCTAGCAGGACAAGCCGGTGACAATTTGTGGCAGAGTTTTGATGAACCAACGGATACACTGCTGCCCACACAAAATCTGAAGTCAGGCGCTCAACTGATTGCTCCCTACCTGGAAAAGAATTATTCAGATGGGAGATTCAAGTTCATTCTACAAGGTGACGGGAATCTCGTAATGTACACCACAGCCTATCCATTAACTACCTCAAATTTCGCTTATTGGTCAACCGGAATAGGTAGCGGTAACCAGCTGATCTTTAACCAGTCTGGCTATATGTACCTGTAGAAAATCTGAATTCAGGCGGTGAACTGTAGAAAAATAGAGGATGAAGTGTAGAAAAATAGAGGATGAACAACAAAGAAGAAGTTGTATTGTATTTCATAATAATTGTAATACACACTATTACATATTTATACAGAATTACAATTGAATGTTCACTGATATTTCTTCTAGGATTAAGCCTAAGAATCTGCAGTTTAGTGAACTGTAAAAGGAAAGGGGAATCACTCAAGATTCTATCTTCCTCTGCATATCTGCCATCATGTCTGCATATTTCTTTCCTTCATATCTGCATATTTCCATATTCATGAAATCTGCATATCTTGCGTATCTTCATAGCTGCATATCTGCCAATACTCCCCCTCAAGCTGGATCAAGGAGGTTGATTGAGCCAAGCTTGGACAGTAGCAATTGGAACCGAGCGGAAGGCAAGGCTTTGGTGAACAAGTCTGCAAGTTGGTGTTCACTCTTAGTATATTTGGTAACGATAGTTTGTGACTGAACTTGCTCCCGAACAAAATGACAGTCCACTTCGATGTGTTTTGTTCGTTCATGGAATACTGGATTAGATGCGATGTGCATCGCAGCTTGATTATCGCAACATAGGGACATAGGTTGAGAGTGACAAATACCCAAATCCGCAAGCAATGCTTTCAACCATATTAATTCGGAAGCAGTAGAGGCCATAGCACGATACTCCGCTTCAGCGCTGGAGCGAGCAACAACTGATTGCTTTTTACTTTTCCATGAAACTAAATTGCCTCCAACAAAAATGCAGTACCCCATGGTAGATTTGCGATCAAGATTATTTCCAGCCCAATCTGCGTCAGTATAACCAAGTATCTGTGTGTGGCCGTGATTTTGCATAAGAATTCCCCGTCCAATGGTACCCTTGAGATATCGAAGAATTCGTTTGACTATCAACATATGAGCCACAGTCGGTGAATGCATGAATTGACTTACAATACTAACGGCATGACTTAGATCAGGTCATGTAATTGTAAGATAAATGAGCTTACCCACTAATTTTTGATAAAGCTGCGGTTGATCAAAAATTTCTCCATCCACAGTAAGTAGAGATTTGCTATCCAGAGGGGTTTTCGCTGGTTTGCATTCCATCATATCAGCTTTACGCAGTAAATCCATGACATACTTGCGCTGATTTAAAAATAGTCCCTTGTGAGAGGTAGCCATTTCTATCCCAAGGAAGTATTTAAGAGCTCCCAAGTCCTTAATAGAAAATTGCTGACGCAGAATATTCTTAAGATTGGTAATGGCTGCATGATTATTACCAGTGATAATAAGATCGTCAACATAAATTAAAACCATCAACCGCTCATGAGATTGAAGACGAACAAATAGTGAGTGATCGGCATTGCTCCTCGTGAACCCAAGTTTAGTGAGGACAGTACTGAGTTTTGCATACCACGCGCGAGGAGATTGCTTCAAGCCATAGATTGATTTATGCAGTTTGCAGACCAATTTTGGATTACTACTCTGTGGATGACCAGGTGGAAGCTTCATATACACTTCCTCTTGAAGATCGCCGTGTAAAAAGGTGTTCTTTACGTCCATTTGGGACAGTGACCAGCCCTGGTTTACAGCAACTGAAAGCAAAGTTCGAATGGTATTCATTTTCGCAACTGGCGCGAAGGTTTCCTTGTAGTCGATACCATACGTTTGCGTAAAACCTTGTGCAACCAATCTTGCTTTATGTCTTTCAATTGAACCATCTGACTTGAACTTGATCTTATACACCCAACGACTCCCAACAGCCTTTTTATTCTGTGGAAGTGATACTACGCTCCAGGTGTGATTATCATTCAAAGCTTGAAGTTCTTCGTCCATAGCCTTTTTCCACACGTCTTGATGGTATGCTTCATGAAAGCTTTGGAGCTCTGTTGCTTTGGAGATGGCACTGAGATAGGTTCCATAAGCTGAAGAAAGTCTATGGTAGGCTAGAGCATTAGTGATAGGATGTTTCACTGTATACGTCACATAGTCATTTAGCCGTGATGACTGCCTTCTGTTACGCATGGGATTTCGCCTGATACCACCCCTCTGATCTTCAATCTGCATATTTGCCATGATTTCAACCTGCTGGTCAGCCCTTTCATTCCTGTCTTCTTTTGCGGGAACAATTGCAATCTGTGGATCACTTCTTTCTCTCACGGCTGGAGCTCTTTCCGTTACTGTTGGAGCAGAGCTTCCCGTTACTGTTGGAGCAGGGCCTTCTTCAAGTGCTGGGGCGGAACACGCTTCAACCACTGGCAATGGAAACAATTCCATTGTCAACTCCCCCTGTCGACTGCTCTCACATGATGAGAAATAGGGTTTGGTTTCATTAAACCGCACATCCCTGGTGACCACCAGTTTATGAGTGTTCTGATTGTAACACTTATACCCTTTTTGTGTTGGAGAATAGCCCAAGAACAGGCTCTTGACTGCTCGGTGATCTAGCTTGTCATGCTGGGATGATGGAATGTGAACGTAACATGAGCAACCGAAAATTCTCAGGTGTGCTAAAGTTGGCCTTTTCCCTGTCAACAATTCAACTGGAGAAACAAATTTGAGATGCTTACTGGGCAGTCGGTTCACAAGGTAAGCTGCAGTGAGCACCCCTTGAGACCAAAATAATTTGGGAACATGCATTTGGAATAACAAAGATCTAGTCTTTTCTAGCAAATCTCGATTCTTTCTTTCCGCTATTCCGTTTTGTTGTGGAGTATAAATACAGCTGGTTTGATGAATGATTCCATGCATGCTCAAGTATTGTGACATGATATTTGACATATATTCAAGGCCATTATCTGATCGCAAATTTTTTATTTTGGATGAAAATTGGGTAAGGACCAAATTATGAAAGTCTTTAAAAGCTGTGACAACTTTACTTTTTGCTTTCAACAAATATAGCCAGGTAAATCGGGAGAAATCGTCAACAAATGAAACGAAGTATTTATAACCATCAAATGACTCAATTACTGGACCCCAAACATCGGAATGGATTAAATCAAAAGGTTTAACTGAATGCGATGTAGAAATAGGGAATGGTAGACGAGTAGATTTGGATAAATGACAAACATCACAATTTATTGAATTGATTTTCAAGTTGGGAAAATTTTTAGCTAAAATCGGCTCTGAAGGGTGAGCCAAACGCTTATGCCATAACTGGTGCTCTGAAGCTAGGCAACCCGTGACTTGAAAACTCTTGGGAATGCAAAAATCTTTAGATAGATAGTAGAGACCTTGAAATAGAAATCCTTCACCAATCGTCCTCTTGGTGGTTAGATCCTGAAACACAACATGGTGAGAGTAGAAGATAACACGTCAATTTAGAAGAGATGTGATTCTTCTAATAGAGAGCAGTTTAAATGGAAAGGATGGGACATATAACACAGGAGATACAATTGTTTGAGAGAGCAATTTAATTTTCCCTTCCCCAAGAACTGGTGCATTTTTACCGTTAGCCACGGAAATTTGAGCTGGTGGAAGAAATTCTTGAAAATCAAGTAATGGATCTTGTTTATTGGTTATGTGATCAGTGGCACCTGAATCTATGATCCATAAGTCATGCACATTACTTATAATAAGAGCAGATGAAAAAGCATTCAAAATACCTTGTGTATCTTCTGCGGGAACACCTTTGTTTGCAGCTAGAAAACCTGCAAATTGGCTCATCAATGCCGATGAATCTTTGTTCTCCTCTGCAATGTTTGTGTTGTGCTTTGTTCCTTGTTTTGCATGAATATAGGATGCAAACTCATTGATGAGATCAATTGGACTAGAAGTAAATCCATTTGCAGAATAGTTGGATACTGTATTGGCTTTGTATCCAGATGATTTATACCCTCCTTTGCTGGTTGAATACCCTCCTTTGCTATCTCTTGGAAACTTTGGTTTAAGTTCAGGATGAAGCTCCCAACATCTGTCCACTGAGTGCCCAATGTTGCTGCAATGGCTGCATTTCAGATCAGGTCTTCTTCCCTTGTATCCTTTCTCTTCAAATCGTTTTTGATGAGACGCAAATTGATGAGATGCAAAGGCCCTTGCTTCAGATGAGTCAGCCTTAATGTTGCGATTCATGACCCTTTTTCTAGTTTCCTCCCTTTGAATTGTTGCACAAACATTAGCAAAAGAAGGTAACTCAGAATTCATGAGTATACGGCTGCAAAGATCCTCATAGTCAGAAGATAAATTAGCCAACAATTGAAAAATTTTATCTTCTTCAGTTCGTTTCAACAGAATTGTAGGTATGGGGGCGATAAATTGCCAATTCATTCCACATACTCTTCATGTTCCCAAGGTATTGAACAAATGGTCTACCTTCTTGATGCATGCACGAAATGTCTTTTTTGAGTTGGAACACACGGGCAGCATTGTTTTGGTTGCCATACATCTCCTTAACCGCGTCCCATAAATCTGCAGCAGATTCAGAATAGCTGAAGATTTCGGCAATGTGTTGTTCCATAGTGTTGAGCAGCCATGACTGTACCATCTGATCATTGGCAAACCATGACTTGTACTGAGAAGATTGCCTGTCAGGAACAGGGGAATTCTTGTCAATGAATTCAATTCTGGATCTTCCACCGAGAGCTAATGATACAGCCCTTGACCAAGGAAGGTAATTAAAGTCGTTCAATTGGACTGAGCACAGACGCTGATTTGAATTCATATCAGGGAGATTCAAGTCAGAGGTCTGGCGTTGATTCTGTGATGGAGGGATTTGTGGTGGAGAAGAATGAGGATTCTGTGATGAAGAGGAATTCTCCATAATATTCAATCCAAGAAGAAACTTGTTCAAACAGAAAATAAAATAAGAGACTGGTAAATATGAACCAGCTCTGATACCATGTAGAAAAATAGAGGATGAAGTGTAGAAAAATAGAGGATGAATAACAAAGAAGAAGTTGTATTGTATTTCATAATAATTGTAATACACACTATTACATATTTATACAGAATTACAATTGAATGTTCACTGATATTTCTTCTAGGATTAAGCCTAAGAATCTGCAGTTTAGTGAACTGTAAAAGGAAAGGGGAATCACTCAAGATTCTATCTTCCTCTGCATATCTGCCATCATGTCTGCATATTTCTTTCCTTCATATCTGTATATTTCCATATTCATGAAATCTGCATATCTTGCGTATCTTCATAGCTGCATATCTGCCAATATGAACTAATTGCTCCCTACCTGGAAAAGAATTATTCAGATGGGAGATTCAAGCTCATTCTACAAAGTGACGGGAATCTCGTAATGTACACCGCAGCCTCAAATGCTTACTGGTCGACCCAAAGTTCTAATGGTAGTGGTTACCAGCTGATCTTTAACCAGTCTGGCTATATGTACCTGGTAGCAAGCAATGGCACTATACTTAGATATGTATTTTCTAATCCAGTATCATTGCAAGATTTATACCTCAGGGCAACCATAGACTATGATGGAGTTTTTAGGCAATATGTTTATCCAAAGACTGCTTCCAGTGGCAGAAGGTGGGCTATGGCTTGGTCGACTTTGCCAAAGTTCGTACCATCAAATATCTGCTTGGCAATTAGTTTCCCATCAGGCAGTGGAGCTTGCGGTTTCAACAGCTATTGCAAAATAGGAGATGACCAAAGACCAAGTTGCAGCTGTCCTCCTGGTTACACTTTCTTAGATCAAAATGATGTGACGAAGGGATGTAAACAAATGTTTATTTCACAGGATTGTGGACATCCATCGCAAGAAACAGAGAGCTTTGAGATCGAGGATATGCTAAACACAAACTTTCCACACACTGATTATGAAGTTTTTGGTTCAGTGGACGAGGATTGGTGCAGACAGTTTTGCTTGAGTGATTGTTATTGTGTTGTTGCCACTTTTATGGATAGAACTTGTTGGAACAAGAGAGGCCCTCTCGCTAATGGCGTAACAGATCCAGGTATTAGTGATAAAGCCCTGATGAAAGTAAGGAAACGCAACCGGACTGAGGAGTTAGCTCAGAAGAAGAGTGCAAAGAAGAGTGATCGATCAGCTTTTTGATCATATCAGGCTCGGTGCTCTTAGGTAGCTCCATCTTTCTAATTGTTCTCTACGTGTTCCTTACGAACCGACAAAAACAAAAAATGATTCCGCAACACCATGTGATGCGGGACATGAATATGCAGAATTTTACTTACAATGAGCTCGAAACAGCTACCGGAGGATTCGATGAAGAGCTTGGTAGGGGGCCTTTGGACCTGTTTACAAAGGGGTACTAGGTGGCAAAGACAAACAAATAATTGCAGTAAAGAAGCTAGAAAAGATGGCAGGAGAGGGCGAGACCGAATTCAAAACAGAAGTGAAAGTAATCGGCAGAACAAATCACAAGAATCTGGTTCAGCTTGTTGGGTTCTGTAACGAAGGGCAGCATCGCCTTCTGGTCTAATTGGCACCGTAGAATGCAAATTGGCACCGTAGAATGCAAATTGCTTTCGGTGTAGCAAGAGGGCTCCTTTACCTCCATGAAGAATGTATTGAAATTTTGAAAGAATTCTGGAAAATAAGAAAAACACCTACTGTAGCAATCAAATTCTGGAATTGAACAATTTTCCAGAATTGATGGTAATTTTCCAGAGAAGAAAGAACTAAAGAATTCTGTAAATTTGAGAATTAAAAGAACATGAACATGGACAGAATATTTTGTTGTGGTTACTGCCATCCCATCAAATTTTATTTATATAGGAATCAAAAAATACAACGGCTATAATATTCAAAATTCGGTTACAATTTCCTATTTAACAATGAGTTGACTATAAACTGAAATTAACTAAAAACATTGACTCAGAACACTTAAACAAACTTATTACAATATGAATTCAATCATAACAATTGATTCTTCAATCTTCGATTCTTCAATCTTCGATTCTCCTGCGTCAGCTCCTTGTTTTAGAACATTGTGAGATACTGCCGGTCGACCGGTTCAGTTTTGTTTTCCAAGCGGTCGACCGGTTCACTTGGGCAGTTCTGGAATCACCTCAGGTTTCAACACTCCCCCTTGATTCCTGGTCTGAGTTCTTCAAATCTTTCTTTTGCTAAAGTCTTTGTGAACAAGTCAGCCAGCTGTTCTTTTGAACAAACATATTTCAGCTCTAGTTCACCTTCTTGCTGGAATTGCCTTATTGCATGAAACTTAATTTTCATGTGTTTGGTTCTGTCATGGAATACTGAGTTCTTTGAGATAGCAATTGCAGCCATGTTGTCACATAGTAGTTCAGTGGGTTCCATTTGTTCACAATTCAAATCCTTCAATATCTTTCTTAACCAAATCAGTTGATTGGATGCAACAAATGCAGAAATATATTCTGCTTCAGCAGTTGAGTGAGCAACTACAGATTGCTTCTTTGAATTCCAACAGAATATGCAATCTCCCATTGAGAAACAGTATCCTGAAGTGCTCATCATTTCCTCATCACTTCCAGCCCAATCACTGTCACAAAACCCCTTCAATTTGACTGAATTGTTCTTCCCAAAAAATATGCCAAGGTCTAGTGTGCCCTTTAGATATCTTAGTACTCTTTTAGCTGCAACATAGTGTTCTTGGCTGGGGTTTTGCATAAATCTAGATAGGTAGTTTACAGTGAATACTATATCAGGTCTAGAAGAAGATAAATAGAGTAAACTTCCAATTAGACTTCTGTAAATGCTACCATCTGCTGAGGGGGCTTCATCACTTTTTGACAGTTTCATTCCTAGCACCATAGGGGTGCTGACTGGTTCGCAATTTTCCATTGCAAACTTGCTCAGCATCTTGGTTATGAATTGTTTTTGGCATACAAAGCAACCTTCTTTAGATTGAGTGATTTCCATTCCTAGAAAGTATGCTAAAAGTCCAAGTTCATTCATCTCAAACTTGTTCTTCATGTTCATCTTAAATTCATCAACAAGTTGCCCATCATCTCCCGTGATTAACAAGTCATCCACATACACTGAGATTATCAAAATGTGATCTTCCACCCTTTTTATATATAAAGTGGCTTCATTCAAGCTCTTTTCAAATCCCAAACTTGATAAGTATTCATCCAATTTACCATACCAAGCTCTAGGAGCTTGTTTCAATCCATACAAAGCCTTGTTTAGTAAATAGACTTTGTTCAAATTTGTTTCTCTCTCAAATCCTTCAGGCTGCTCTACATATATCTCTTCTTTCAAATTGCCATTCAAAAATGCTGATTTAACATCCATTTATCAAATCAACCAGCCCTTCCGAGTAGCCAACATTAGCAGTAGCTTAATTGTGTCCATTCTTGACACAGGGGAAAATGTATCATGATAATCTACCCCTTGTTCTTGTGAGTAACCTTTTACTACAAGTCTTGCTTTGTTCTTGTTTACACTACCATCAACATTGAGTTTTGTTTTATAGATCCATTTAACTCCTATAACTTTCCTATGCCTTGGTCTGTCAACAAGTTGCCATGTCTCATTTTTTTCTATCATCATAAGTTCATCTTTCATTGCTGCTACCCATACTGGGGAGTCCATTGCTTCTCCAACATTACTTGGTTCTATTTCAGCAACATTACATCTATCATATATGTCACTTAGTGACCTAGTTCCCCTTACTGATTGGTCTTCATTATCAGTTTCACTTTCTTCATCAGTCTCGGGTGCATTATCATTGTTTGTATCATCAATTTTCTTTTCATCCCAATTCCATATTTGGTTTTCAGCCACCTTAACATTCCTAGCTATTATAGCTTGGTTTGTTTTTAAGTCAAACACCTTATAGCCCTTAGATTTCGAGCTATAACCTATCAAAATCCCAACCTCAGATATTTGGTCTAATTTTCTTCTCTTAATCTCAGGTTGCAGCACATAACAGGGGCTGCCAAATACTTTTAGATGATCTATGCTTGGTTTATGTCCATGCCACTCTTCATAGGGTGTTTTATCTCCCAAGGTTCTTGTTATCAATCTATTTAGCAAGTAAGTGGCAGTGCTCACTGCCTCAGCCCAAAATTTCAGAGGCATTTTTTTCTCATAGAGAAGACATCTTCCCATCTCCATTAAAGTCCTGTTTTTTCTCTCACTTACCCCATTTTGTTGTGGGGTATAGGGGACTGTTACTTGGTGTTTAATTCCCTCTTTAACCAAGTAATCTTCAAATTTATGGGAGGTAAATTCCCCCCCATTGTCAGACCTCAAAATTTTCTGGTTGCAGCTTGATTCCCTCTCGGCTGCAGCCTTAAACCTCAGAAATACCTCAAACACCTCCCCCTTAGTTTTAATGAAATACACCCAACAAAATCTACTAAAGTCATCATGAATAACACAAAGTACCTAGCACCATTTAATGACTCATTTTGCATTGGGCCACACACATCAGTATGCACAATTTGCAGCCTAGTTGTTGAGCTAAGTGCATGATTATTGAACTTTACCCTTGATTGCTTTCCTAGTTGGCATGCTTCACAAACATTATCTTGTTCATGTATCATAGGTAAGCCTTCTACTACTTGCAATTCATCCATTTTCTTTAGAGTAGCATAGTTAAAGTGACCCATTCTTCTATGCCACAAACTTGAAGTTTCTGATGCACTTATGTTCATACTAATGTGTGTCTATTTTTCATCAATACTAAAGCACCTATTATTCATCTTGGCAGTAAATAGAGGTATTCCTAAATCATCCTTAATTGTGCACATGCCATTATCAAAGAACAATGAGTATCCTACTTCAAGTAATTGACCTACACTTATCAAATTTTGGTCAATTTCTGGCACATACAACGCATGCTTAAAATTTCGGGTTCCAGCTAGAGTTTCAATATCAACTCCCCCTCTGCCCTCTACACTTACATACTGCCCATTAGCAACTTTAACCTTTGATTTGTATTCTAAATCTAGGTTCTCAAACATGCAGTGTTCTGCAGCCATATGATTAGAACATCCACTATCAATTAACCATTTTTGTTTACTAACCTCAGTTGTGTTGCAGCTGTGTTCAACAATTGCTGTGAACAATTGTTCATCCTTAGGTTCCATAGCCTCTGCAACATGAGCTTGCTTGTCTCCTGAAGTGTTGTTTTTGCAAAAATTTTGGATATGTCCAAATTGCTTGCATTTTCTACATTGTGCATTCTTGAGCCAACAAAATGACTCAAGATGGTTGGTTTTCTGACAGTACTTGCATGTGGGAAATTGCTCTCTCCTTTCCTTCCCTTTTGTATTGAAGCTATTTGCATGTGTTTGATTGCTTTGCCAGTTTTTGTTCTGCCACTGTTTTCCAGAACTTGAACTTGTTCTTGGTTCTCAATTCTTGTAGAAATTCTGGGGTTTTGATCTTCCTTTGAATCTAGCTGCAAATGCCTCTTCACCAGAGTTTTCTTGCCTGAATTGCTGCCTTTGTTCTACTGCTTGCAGTGCATTTACTAATTCTTGCAGACTCAATTCACTGAAATCCTTAGAATCTTCTAAGGAACAAATTTTGTTTTCGAACCTTTCAGGTAGGCTTACAAGTACCTTTTCAACCACCCTTGATTCTTGAATTTCTTCCCCTAGCAATGTCATTTGATTTACTATTTTAGAAATATTTGATGAAAAATCTTTGACAGTGTCAGAATCCTTCATCTTTAGACTTTCAAATTGCCTCTTCAAGTTCAGAATTTGCATCCTCCTTGACTTCTCATCACCTTGAAATTCGGATTTCAGCTTATCCCATGCTTCCTTTGCAGTTTCATAGGCCATTATCCTTGTGAAAATGTCCTCACTCACTGCATTGTGAATGCTTGTGAGTGCTTTGAATTTCTTTGCCTTTTGTTCATTAAAGTATTTCAGTTGGGCCATTGTTGGATTGTTATTCAAGGGAATTGGTTCCCTATCATTCTCCACATCTTCCCACAGTTCGAAAGCTTTAAGATAAATCTTCATCTTCACTGCCCAGACTCCATAGTTTACTCCTGTGAAGGTTGGGGATTTTGACGAAAATGATGAATCCATCTCTGTCAAAACTTGCTTCTTGCACTCTTTTCCTTCCAAGGATTCCACAGAACAAAGAACCGGAATAATAATTGAGAAATTCTTTCAATTATTAGTCCTTTAAAGAACAATTCAAGACTGATTTCTTGATTGACGAATTCTTGAATTTCTGAAAAAAATGTAATCTCCCCTTTCAAGGTTTAATCAATCCTCGAATTCTTTTTACTCGTGTATTACTTTCAATCCCTTCTCAAAGACCTAATTCTGCTCTGATACCATATTGAAATTCTGAAAGAATTCTGGAAAATAAGAAAAACACCTACTGTAGCAATCAAATTCTGGAATTGAACAATTTTCCAGAATTGATGGTAATTTTCCAGAGAAGAAAGAACTAAAGAATTCTATAAATTTGAGAATTAAAAGAACATGAACATGGGCAGAATATTTTGTTGTGGTTACTGCCATCCCATCAAATTTTATTTATATAGGAATCAAAAAATACAACGGCTATAATATTCAAAATTCGGTTACAATTTCCTATTTAACAATGAGTTGACTATAAACTGAAATTAACTAAAAACATTGACTCAGAACACTTAAACAAACTTATTACAATATGAATTCAATCATAACAATTGATTCTTCAATCTTCGATTCTCCTGCGTCAGCTCCTTGTTTTAGAACATTGTGAGATACTGCCGGTCGACCGGTTCAGTTTTGTTTTCCAAGCGGTCGACCGGTTCACTTGGAAAGTTCTGGAATCACCTCAGGTTTCAACAGAATGCAGCTCCCAGATAATCCATTGTGATATCAAGCCTCAAAATATCCTCCTGCAAGTTTTGACTTTCTTGATGTATGAACTCAAGCTAGGCTGGTTCGGTGATCTTTCATTAATTTGGACTCGAACTTGGCAGAACACAAGGAGCTATCCGATGAATTAACTCAAAGTTCGCTAGACATTTCTACAAGTATAGATTTATAAGAGGCTTCCTCGTTGTGACCTCATAAAATCAAGAATTTCGTTGATTTTCTTTCTTATTCTTACTGCAACATGTCTTCGTTTAGACTTCAAATCAAATTTTTGAATGGTGATTTAGCCATCTCAAGTGCATTCCACCTTCTCCTGCTATTGCGCAAGTCTGCATTAATGCTGACCTGCTTTTCAATTTTGAATCACAGATGTTGTTCCTGACACGATTTGTATGCACCGTCAGTTTACTTTTATTCTTTTCAAACCTTAATTAGCTTTTGCTTTTGGATTCAACTTGTTCTATAACAAATGATAGAAGTCATTTTTTACACTCCTTTCTTCCCCCCAACATTTAGTACGATTTCGTCAAAAGGACCAGAATATTCAAACGATATTGTTCCAAAAGCGTGTCTTAATGATAAAATGGTTTGAAATTTGCTTTATATTTCTTTGGAATCAAAATATGTTCATCTTATAAGAGTTTAGAATAATCAAAATTTTAATTATTTTACTTGGATTCACAAAAAAATGACTAAAAAAATAGAATTTCCTAAAAAAAAAAAAACTTATTTAATGATATTGAGTACGGAACAAGTCATTTCTTTCTCCACGTTTTAGTTGAATTTTCTCAAAAGGTTTTAGTTGAATATATAACTTGTTAGAATTGAAGATATTTTCAATAAAGAAAATTTGTAGCACAACCCACTACAAAAAAAAAAAGAGATGATTAGCAAGATTTCTATAATAGAAAAAAATCATTGTAAATTTTGTAACGGATTAACATCGGAATATATTTAATAACAAATTTTCCATTGTTGAACAATTTCAATTTTTTTTTATCGAATTTGCAACAGTGAAACCTGTATTGTTGAAGTGGCCAGCAACTTGAGAAGCAACATGCTGGCTAGGAGACGTCCACTCCATCTCCTACTCTTTTCACGGCAGCTTCGTTTTTCTTGTTCCAAACGAGAGATTGCAGTTGCCTGCAACAGTACTGAATAACAGCAGAAGAATCGAACCGAAAGCAGGTGGGTGGTGATTTTGGTTTAATCTTGGCCCTTAGCTCAATAAGTATTAGCGGTGATAAATTTTCAAAGTTTTGGAATATCATTTTGCCATTCTCATCTTTTTTTTTTTATATTAAGTAATGAAATTGTAATCTCCACGCAAGGGGTGTTAAATAAATTAGTTTTTTTAAAAATATATATTTAAATCACATATATGGAAATCTCTCAAAAAACATTTTTCTTACGCACACATGCCATGATTTAGCATTTTTTATACACCAAAAATTCAAAAATAAAAAAATCTTTGCATATATTTTTAAATTTAACAACCACTTTATTGAATCTATAAAAACTTGACTAATATTTCAAAAATACAGGAAAATATTTTGATTTTTTTTTAACTTCCAGAATTATGAACTAATATGCAAAACATATTATTGATATCAAATATAAGATTTTTTTTATTTTGTATATTCTAAATTTCATATTTCAAAAAACACCTAGAAATTATTTTTGTATAACTGGGACTATGAATTTATACTTAAGACGCATTCTTGAGATTAAATAAAAAAATAATTTATTTTATTTTGTAAGTTTGACTTTAGAATAGTTTAGTTTAAAATAAAAATCTTCTTATTGAGAATGAATTTTATTAATTTTATACAAATCAATAATTAGAAAGATCAAATTAGAAGTGATAAGACTTTCTTATTCATAGTTAGAGTGTGTTGTGACTAAAATATTAGGTGATGACTCAATCTTTCTTTTTTACTAATAATAAATAAAAATTTCTTGTCTTTTCCACCTACCATCAGAAAGATCTCGGTCTAGAAAGTTGTTTGCCCTAATGCCAAACACATGCGATAAAAATAATATAAATTATATCATAAATATTTATAATATCTTAATATTTTTGGTTTAACTAATTAGTTAACATGAAATAAGTCTTTTTTTTGCGAATCCTTTCTTTCTCCAAGATTTAGTAGAAGTTCGACAAAAGCCCGACCAAAATATAAAACTTTTGAGGAACGGGTTATTTAACGATATTGAGTACGGAAAAAGTCATTTTTGCATTTCTTCTCCAAGTTTATAATTTATTCCAATGCTTGACCATTGAAATTTATAATTTTCTAATGTTTTACTTTTACTTCATTAATTATTTATTTCATGCTTATTCCTCCAGTCAAACAATAATTTATTTCATGCTCCCATTAACTTATTAATTAATTTGTATCTTATACAATTAGGTTTAATGTTAAATTTGATCCCGTTACAAGTTCATGGGTTGACTCAGGTCAAACCAACCATAATGAAATCGTTTCAATTTTATTTCTTAAGTTAAGATGATAGTGTTTTTGAAAAAATAAATAAATAATAAGATTAGATTTAAACGAGGTTTCTAGTACTCCAGGACCTAATCTCCCAAGATTATTAGTTGTCACCAAGTCAAAGTTCCACCTAGATTCAAGTCTACGCCGTGCTCATTTGATACGCGGACAGCAGGACACCCGTTATTTCATCCGACTGCAATACTCAGCATAAATAGAGAAGAGGACCTGTGCCCTAAATCATGCGATGTCTTAGAATACAGTATCTTCACATCATGAATCTACAACTACCATATTGTTTTTGCTTCTTTCTTCTTCTCCAGCTGCCATTTTCTACCAATGGTCAGGCTTACAAGAACGTATCTTTGGGCACATCTCTCACTGCTGCTAGTGGTGACCTTCCTTGGACTTCACCATCTGGGGAGTTTGCTTTTGGATTCCAACAAGTTGGTGATGCTGGCTACCTGCTTGCCATATGGTTCAACAAAATACCTGAAAGAACCATAGTCTGGTCAGCTAATAGAAATAATCTAGCTCAGAGAGGATCAACAGTACAACTTACGGCAGATGGTCAGTTGGTTCTGAATAATCAATCAGGCACACGAATATGGACCAGACCAGAGTTGGGTGGAAGTGGAGCCGACTATGCAGCCATGCTTGACACGGGAAACTTCATGCTAGCAGGACAAGCCGGTGCCAATTTGTGGCAGAGTTTTGATCAACCAACGGATACACTGCTGCCCACACAAAATCTGAATTTAGGCGGTGAACTAATTGCTCCCTACCTGGAAAAGAATTATTCCGATGGGAGATTCAAGCTCATTCTACAAGATGACGGGAATCTCGTAATGCACACCACAGCCTATCCATTAACTACCTCAATTTTCGCTTACTGGACGACCCAAAGTTCTATAGGTAGCGGTCACCAGCTGATCTTTAACCAGTCTGGCTATATGTACGTGGTAGCAACCAATGGCACTATACTGAATCCAGTATTTTCTAATTCAGTACCATCGCAAGATTTATATCTCAGGGCAACCATAGACTATGATGGAGTTTTTAGGCAATATGTTTATCCAAAGACTGCTTCCGGTGGCAAAAGGTGGGCTATGAACTGGACGACTTTGCCAAACTCCATACCATCAAATATCTGCTTGGCAATTAGGTACTCAGCAGGCAGTGGAGCTTGCGGTTTCAACAGCTATTGCACATTAGGAGATGACCAAAGACCAAGTTGCAGGTGTCCTCCTGGTTACACTTTCTCTGATCACGATGATGAGAGGAAGGGATGTAAGAAAACCTTTATTTCACAGGATTGTGATCATCCATCTCAAGAAATAGATAGCTTTGAGTTCAGGGATATGCCAAACACTAACTTTCCATATGCTGATTATGAAGTTTTTAGTCCCGTGGACGAGGATTGGTGCAGACAGTCTTGCTTGAGTGACTGCTATTGTGATGTTGCCACTTTTATAGATGGAAAATGTTGGAAGAAGAGAGGCCCTCTCTTGAATGGAGTAACAGATCCAAGCCTCCGTGATAAAGCCCTGATGAAAGTAAGGATAGCCAACTGGACTGCAGGTTCAAGTGCAAAGAAGAGAGATCCATCAGCTTTGATCGTAACAGGCTCGGTGCTTTTAGGTAGCTCCATCTTTCTAATTGTTCTCTCTCTGCTAGGAATCTACGTGTTCTTTACTCGATGGAACCGACAAAAACGAAAGGTGATTCCGCAACACCATGTCATTCGGGACATGAATCTGCAGAATTTTACTTACAATGAGCTCGAAACAGCTACCGGAGGATTCGATGAAGAGCTTGGTAGGGGTGCCTTTGGACCTGTTTACAAAGGGGTACTAGGTGACGAAGACAAACAAATAATTGCAGTAAAGAAGCTAGAAAAGATGGCAGGGGAGGGCGAGACCGAATTCAAAACAGAAGTGAAAGTTATCGGCAGAACAAATCACAAGAATCTGGTTCAGCTTGTTGGGTTCTGTAACGAAGGGCAGCATCGCCTTCTGGTCTACGAGTACATGAGCAGTGGCTCCTTGTCAAACTACATATTTGGAGATTCAAGGCCTAATTGGCACCGTAGAATGCAAATTGCTTTCGGTGTAGCAAGAGGGCTCCTTTACCTCCATGAAGAATGCAGCTCCCAGATAATCCATTGTGATATCAAGCCTCAAAATATCCTCCTCGACGAAACTTTTAATGCCAGGATTTCTGATTTCGGACTAGCCAAGCTGTTAAAGACAGAGCAGTCTAAAACAACTACGGCAATCAGGGGAACCAAAGGGTATGTAGCTCCTGAATGGTTCAAGAACTTGCCAGTGACAACGAAAGTAGATACCTACAGCTTTGGCATTCTGCTGCTGGAGCTAGTCTGCTGTAGAAAGAACTTTGAGATTAATGCAAGGGAAGAACATCAGATAGTTCTTGCAGACTGGGCGTGTGATTGTTTCAGAGAAGGAAAGCTGAACCTTTTAGTAGAACAAGATGAAGAGGCAATGGTGGACATGAAAAGGGTAGAGAGGTTTGTGATGGTTGCAATTTGGTGCATTCAGGAGGATCCATCTTTAAGACCTGCAATGAAGAAAGTTGTGCAGATGCTAGAAGGAGGTGTTCAAGTCTCAGTTCCTCCAGATCCTTCATCATTTATCAGCTCAATCTAAATCCTTTTTTCTACACATATCCTGTTGCCAAGGCCAATGAATGTGACCTATCTACCTTGTATTTCTATAATCTGTACTTCCTGTCATTTCAGGCATCATGTATTAGACTTTACACAAGAAGGCTTTAGACACAAGCTTTCATTTTTTTTTGTTCACGAGTAGGAAGTAAAATAAGAGATTTAAAATGAATATAATGGAAAAGCTGCATAAAATTAGACATTTTCTGTTTATTTGTTTAGAATGTTAAATATTTGTGAAAACATAATATATTTTTTTCGTAGATGCAACGCATTGGATTTTAAAATTTTAAAATCAAAATTTAAAATCTTAACTAACAATTCTAGTTTTTAAATTCAACCAACTCCTTAAAGATAATAATCCGTGGACACTGTGGAAATAATGTTTTAGAATGAAACCACATTCCATTTGAAGACTTGTAATTGAAGTGATCAAAGGAAGGAAGCTTCTGAATAATTTCATGGATACCAGTGAAACAAGCCGTACCATTTTTTTCAATGACATTATCAATTTCTCGAAAGCGCACAGCTAATTAATAACATATGTTTTTTGCATGGGTCTATCACTCACCCCTTTCTATCGTTTCTTCCTCCATGTAATGTATTGGAACTCTGTTAAATTTGAAACAGTTTCATAGGAATTGTTGAAGAATGAAGACTAAAGATTGATTCCAAGCCTACAATTAATGTCAGGATTTTTACTATCTTTAAATTATTATGTTTCCTAAATAAGATCATATTGATTGATCAAAGTTCTAGTTTTCATTGTAAGTATTTTCCTATTTAGATTGTAGAAGAGAAAGTTGTAAGCAAATGGGGAAACCCTATTTGAATGTAACGCTTCAAGTTTTCAATATAAATAAGAGAAGAGGGATAGCAGTAACCTCACACTTGAAATTCTGCTCATTCTTGTTATTCCTTAGTGTTCTTCATTGTTCTTTATTTCAGCACAATTTCAGTTTTGAATTATGTTGACTTTTGTTTCTTTGATTTCCAACAGGAATCACCATGCTGTAATGAATCCCATGAAACTATGAATTTGAATAAAACTTTTTACAGCAAAAAGTGAACCCATCAAACACCATTGCATCATTACACCATGCTTGTTTCTGCTCTCCCTTCGCATAATTAAGAAAACCAGCAACTTGGTCCCTCGGATCTCATGAATCTACTGGATTTTTTTTATCAGGACAGGAACTGCTGATAACGATACAATGGACTGTAGAACCCATATCATTACTTCTATACCAGCATTTGTCTTCATAGAAAATAGACTGAGACCTCCATGACTCAGACGCCCTCTCTGGAGGGACTGCAAGGATTGTAATGAAGTAATTGACCAGCAACAACTTTCATTTATGCATCGTTGGAAGTCTTGCTATGGTATGCTGGAGGGACTACAATATTTATTTATTTTTACATTGTTTCAAATTAGTTTTCTTAGTGTTTTGAAATTATTTTGATTATGACGGTATAAAAATAATTTTTAAAAATAATATATATAATTTTAATATATTTTAAAAAATATATAGTTCAATCAAGTCAATCAAGAAGGGGCGGAGTCTGCATTAATTTTGTTTTCATCGAAAATTAGTTGTGTAAGAGAGTAATAAAAAACTATTTTTAAAATCTCACCTAATCATTTAGTTTCTAAGGAGTTGTAATCATTCCTGAGAGAGAATGGATAGGAAAAGACAACAATGCTTTTGGAGGGGTAGATATAAATTATATAAAAAAATGAGGAGCATTGAGGTTATTGCATATGAGTTGATAAATATAAATAGGAAGAGAAAAAAAAAAGAATTGGAGAAGTTAAGTTCACAAGGTAAGATTTAAGGTTTGATGTGTCAATTGATATTACTGGTTGAGATTTAGGGTTTTGAAGTTAAAATTTTGGGTTATATTTACGAGCAGATTGAAATATTATGAATTAGTTACTAATTTATTTGGTTGGTTTTTAGATGATTTTTTTAGGAATAATAGTTTTGAGATCAATTTGGTTTAATTGATGTTTCGGGTTCAAGTAATTGTGAAAAACCCGAAAGTGTATTGAGGTTGAGGAAGATAAAATTGTAGTTTGGTCTTTTATTTGTGATAGTTACAGTTTGATCCCTCAACTTTGAAAACGTCATAGTAGTTTGGTCTCTGGAGCGAAATCATAGGAAATAGTGATTTTGAGTTGTATTGATGGCAGGATTGAGGATGACTTATGGGTAAAGTTTCAGTATAGATATGTATTTATTATATTTTCTGTTTGGTCCTCGAAGTTTGACAAAATTATAATTTGACATCTGCGAAATCCCAGATTGGTCCCTGGCTGTAATCCTAGTTTTTCAGATGGATTTTGAAGAATTTAGTTGAGATTTATTGGTGAATTATTATTATTATCAAGTTTAATGTTTTATTTTCTTTCGAATTAGAAACTCGATACCATAGTTGTCAATACCGTTCCGGTCGCCGTTCCGGTTTTTCAAATGGAACGGAACATTCCGGTTTCGGAGCGTTCTGGCGTGCCGTTTCGGTGTCGTACTGTTCATATATAATTAATTAATTAATTAATTATATATATATATATATATATATGAAAAAAATAAAATATTAATTTAAGCATAATTAAAATTTGAATTTTTTTATTTAAAATATTTTGGTGTTTTTAAATTATTTTGATGTATAGATGTCAAAAATAATTTTTTAAAAATAAAAAATATTATTTTGATGTATTTTTGAACAAAAATCATTTTTAAAATCGACATCAATTACATTCTTAAATAGACTCTTAGTTTGTATTTCAAAGTGTTTTTTTAAAAAACAGTGAAGTATTTTTTATTTTAAATTATTATTTTGTGATTTTATATTATTTTTTTTGTGTTGGTGTTAAAAATAATTTTTAAAAAAAAAATATTATTTTAATTTATTTTTAAAGAAAAATTATTTTTAAAATTATTTTCAATTACGTTATTAAACAATTATTTAATAATTTTTTATCCGTCGATGTCAGTGAGTTTTATTCTATAGATTTTCATCATTCAAGCTCTATATGTTCCTGTTCCAGTCTTTTCTATATGGTATGAACTCGACAACCCCTCAAAAGAAAAATCTCGGCCCCAGACCATTTACAACGGGAGCTTTCTCTTTCTTTTTCTCTTTCGGTGTCGTTTTGATTTTGAACCCGGAACAGCACGCCCGTAACGGAACCGAGGCGTTCCGGCCGGAATTTTGCCGGAATTTCCGGAACGGACCGGAATTAAAACTGAGACGAAAACGACGCTATTTTGTCTCGGTTTTTTGAACGGAACGAAACGTTCCGGTCGTTCTGGCCGGAACACAACGGAATTAACAACTATGCTCGATACCGTTTACTTTTTGGATTTTTTTTATTCTAGTTGCGTTAAACATCAGGTATAAGAGACTGGTGCGCGCGCAGAGAGAGGCATAGCACAGCAACATGGATAATAATCCTCGGACACGGTGGAAATAATGTTTTAGAATGAAACCACACTCCATTTGAAGACCTGTAATAACCCTCCTGCCATTTGATTCAAATTACGTTGGATAGAAAAATTGAAGTGGTCAAAGGAAGGAAGCTTCTGAATAATTTCATGGATACCATACCAGGGAAACAAGCCATACCATTTATTTTTGCACGGGTCTATCACTCACCCCTTTCTTCACGTACGCTAACTGAGATTTAGACATCTCAAGTGCATTCCACCTTCTCCTGCTATTGCGCAAGTCTGCATTAATGCTTAGCATGAAAAGTAAGTTCTAACTAACTGCCTCCTAGTTCTTCAGTCAAGGAGGGCCAGAGCAGGTCTATTGATTTTGCCTCTCTGGATGGATGGCATTATGGCAATTAATGTAGATTTGATTTCTCAATTTTGAATCACAGATGTTGTTTCATACCGTTCCTGACACGATTTGTATGCACCGTCTGTTTACTTTTATTCTCTTCAAACCTTAATTAGCTCTTGTGTAGTGTTTTGAATTTTTTTATAAGGAGAATACAAGAATGCCCTTAGTGGCTTAGAATTAGGTTAAGGGTAGGGTAGTAATTGCACAAGCTAGTAAATATAAATAGAAAAGAAAAGAAAAGGAAAAAGAGAGGTAATCTGAAAATTGAGAGAGAGAGAACCGGGAAGAGAGAAAGAAAGAAGAAGAAGAAGAGAAAAGAGGGAAAGAGAAGAGGAAGAGAAAGGAAGAAGGAGAAATAAGTTGTTAAGGTAATGTGTGTTTTATTATGTATAAATGTGATTATTAGCTATGATTTTGCTTGTATTGATTGTTAGGGTTTGAGAATTTTATTTGGGTTTGATTGATGAATTAAGAGAGATGTTAAGGGTTGAATGTGTTGGGTAATAGTTTAATTAGTTTGATGGTAGATGATTTTGAAATTTTGAGATGTTTGGTTTAAGAAAATATTGAGAAAAATGGTGAATAATGTTGATAAATTTCGAAATCCCTTGCTGGAAATTCTGGGTTGAGGTTGAAGATGACAAAAATTCATTTTGGTCCTTTTGGTGAAAATTACAGTTTAGTCCCCGAACTTTAGAAAAATTACAGTTTGGTCCCTGGGGTGAAATTGGAGATTCTGGACAGAATTGAGGATGAATTATGGACAAGATTTTAGGATAGCTATGAATTTATGAAGTGTTCAATTTAGTCCTTCAATTTGATAAAATTACAATTTGACCCCAAAAATATAAGAAAATTTCAGAATGGTCCCTAAGAGAAATATTAGTATTTCAGATTGGTTTGATGGATAATTGAAGCTCATTTGATGGATTAATATCAATTTTACGAATTGTGTATTTTGGAATTAGATTTCGGAAGAAATCTTTGTTTTAGGTTTTTGCGAAGAAATGGATAGTTTGATTCAAAAACACATAGGATTATGATTTGAACTCTTAGATAGGTTATTAAAGGTATTTTACTTCTTTTGAGTCATTTTTGAGTATGTCTTCTTTTATATATTCAGATAATCCCGATATTCAACCTGCGGGACATCAGTAAGATTTCGTCTACATTCTGCGTCTGAACCTTGTTTGCTTTTGAGTCCGGTGAGTGGATAACATTTAATATGCATGAGAAATAGTATAAATATTTGAATTTGTTAGTATGAATTGGATTATGCTTTTTGGATAATATATACCTTGATTATATTCTTGATACGATAAAGCATAATCATTTGTTGAATATCCGTTCTTGATATGAGCCTATATCTGTTTGTGAATTGTTAGCTCCTCATTTGATTGATACCATGAGTTGAGCCTTGAGATATGAACATGTTTGTTTGATATTAGATATACCTATGGTATGCTAGTCAGAATACCCATGCTAACAGGGTAGTGTTAGCCTTTGTGCACATCGTATCTGAAACCCTAGTTGGTCGGGGGAGTCACCAACCTGTGTGGACTGATCATCCCACAGTACGGAGCCTCATGCTCATTGCATTCTGATTTTCTGACGAGCTTTACCTATACACTCTTGTTATGACCTATTTGAGAAACTTGTTGTAAGAACTCTGAGCCGATTCGATAATATATTTCTCATTGCTATATTATCTCGTATGTGTATATTGGATATTATCTACTCACTGAGTTGTTGAACTCACCCCCTTATTATTCATTATTTTCAGGATCGTAGCTTGCTAGCAGGTCATTTTTGTCCTACTCTTGGAACCTGCTATTTTGGTTGTAGCCGATATTTTTGTTCATATGTCTAGTTAGTGCTCCACAATTATAACTGTATGTAATCAACTCTTGTATAAAGACAATCGAATTATGTTATAAAGTTTACGTTATTATTTCCGCTGCGTTGAACTCTAAATATGAATGATAAGTTTGTGTGTAAGTTTGGGTTCGCATAGGTGTGGAACCTTGGAGGGGGACCATGCCTATGTGCCGGTCACGGATCCGGGAATCGGGTCGTGACAGAGATGGTATCAGAGCCGAAATTATATAAAATGAATAAAAGTAAAAGAGTGAGTGACAAAACCTAATGACATAGCTTTCAATTCGTGAAATAATAGTAAAGTTAGGATTCGTATTGTGGAGCATTAGGATCCGTTTTGTCTTGTTTGTTATTCTTGAAATTCTGAACTCTCATCAAGCATGTCTTCTTGATTCCTTATTGTCTTGTTTGTTATGCTTGAAATTCTGAACTCTCATCAAGCATATCTTCTTGATTCCTTATGTCTTCTATTGATATGCTTTCCGATAATTATTTGATAACTATTGTGTTATTGTTTCGACATGACAAAAATGTTCGTCCTTATATGATATGTCGAGGAATAGACATATAGCTAATACTATTGGAGTACGTGACGATCAGAAAGATATCCGTATTGTGTAGTTAAGAAATGCAAGGTATATCCTTATAGGAGGGGTGATGTATTCGCACTTGAATATATTCCTTTTTGTTTGCACTTTTGAATCAAAAGTTTTGTTTGATACGGGTGCAACCCTTTTCTCATTTTTGTTTATATCTTCGTGGATGAAGAATTAATATTAGTGAAGTATGCGTATCAAAATTTTGAGATAGAAATTGGAGATAAGATCCTTATGGGAGACTTGAATGTTTTAGATATGATTGATTTTGATGTGATTTTGGGAATTAATATTAGTGAAGTATGTGTATCAAAATTTTGAGATAGAAATTGGAGATAAGATCCTTATGGGAGACTTGAATGTTTTAGATATGATTGATTTTGATGTGATTTTGGGAATGAATTAGTTGTCAAAGCATAAGGCTTCAGTAAATTGTTGGGGTAAGGAGGTAGTGTTTGATTTAGATGGAGAAAACAGGTTTAGTGTTTCGAGGAGATAAGATTGTGTCTTCATTAATTATATTGTTGACTATCTTGAGGAGAATGACACAAAAAGGGGTACAATGTTACCTAGCACACATAGTGGATGTAGATAAGGAAATTCCCTAGTTGGACCAAGTTCCTCTAGCTAAGGAGTTCATTGATGTATTTCCTGATGAGTTACCTGGATTGCCTCCGTATAGGGAGATTGATTTTTCTATTGATTTGGTTCCGGGTACCGAACCAATATCAATGGCGCCATATAGAATGACACCAGCAGAATTGAGAGAGCTAAAAGAACAATTGCAGGATTTATTAGATAAGAAGTTCGTTCGGCCAAGTGTGTCTCCTTGGGGAGCCCTAGTGCTGTTTGTGAAGAAGAAAGATGGGTCATTGAGGTTATGTATAAATTATAGACAACTAAATCGAGTGACAATTCGAAATAGATACCCACTCCCTCGAATAGATGATTTGTTTGATCAGTTGCAGGGAGCTCAATTCTTTTCTAAAATTGATCTTCGATCTGGGTATCATCAGTTGAGGTCAAGGAAGGAAGATATTCCAAAAACAGCCGTTAGAACTCGGTATGGTCACTACGAGTTCTTGGTGATGTCTTTTGGGTTAACAAATGCGCCAGCAGCTTTTATGGACTTGAGGAACAGAGTGTTTAAACAGTTTATTGATAAATTTGTGATAGTTTTTATTGATGATATTTTGGTTTATTCAAAGTCTACAATTCAGATATTGGAGGATATGTTGAGAGCCTGTGTTATGGATTTTGGGGTTGGTTGGAGTAAGTTCCTATCATTAGTGGAATTTGCTTACAACAACAGTTATCAGGCTAGCATAGAGATGGCACCTTATGAGGCTTTGTACGGACGGAAATATAGATCACCAGTTTGTTGGTTTGAGGTTGGTGAGAAAAGGCTAATGGGACCTGATTTGATTCAAATTACCTCAGAGAAGATAGAGGCGATCAGAAAGAAGCTTCAGACAGCTTAAAGTAGGCAGAAAAGTTACGCGGATAAAAGGAGCGTGACTTAGAGTTTTCAGTGGGAGATTGTGTGTTTTTAAAGGTCTCACCGAACAAAGGAGTATTCAGGTTTGGAAAGAAAGGCAAGCTAAGTCCTCGATTTATTGGGCCGTATGAGATTTTGGAGAGAATTGGAGCAGTTGCTTATAGGTTGGCCTTACAGCCAAATTTGTCGGCTATACATCCTGTACTTCATGTTTCTATGCTACGGAAGTATATGCCGGATCCATCTCATGTGTTAGAAGTGCATCCAGTTGAGTTACGAGATGATGTGACTTATGAGGTGCAACCAGAAATTATAGTGGATCGACAAGTGAGAAAGCTAAGGTCGAAGGATATAGCTTCGGTGAAGGTGAAGTGGAAAGGTCATTCAATTGAAGAAGCGACATGGGAACTTGAGGATAAGATGCGTGAGGAATATCCTCATCTTTTTGATAATCTCGGTACGTATTCAAACATTTATTTAGTTTCGAGGACGAAACTTTTATAAGGTGGGGAGATTGTAGTGTTTTGAATTTTTTTATAAGGAGAATACAAGAATGCCCTTAGTGGCTTAGAATTAGGTTAAGGGTAGGGTAGTAATTGCACAAGCTAGTAAATATAAATAGAAAAGAAAAGAAAAGAAAAGGAAAAAGAGAGGTAATCTGAAAATTGAGAGAGAGAGAACCGGGAAGAGAGAAAGAAAGAAGAAGAAGAAGAGAAAAGAGGGAAAGAGAAGAGGAAGAGAAAGGAAGAAGGAGAAATAAGTTGTTAAGGTAATGTGTGTTTTATTATGTATAAATGTGATTATTAGCTATGATTTTGCTTGTATTGATTGTTAGGGTTTGAGAATTTTATTTGGGTTTGATTGATGAATTAAGAGAGATGTTAAGGGTTGAATGTGTTGGGTAATAGTTTAATTAGTTTGATGGTAGATGATTTTGAAATTTTGAGATGTTTGGTTTAAGAAAATATTGAGAAAAATGGTGAATAATATTGATAAATTTCGAAATCCCTTGCTGGAAATTCTGGGTTGAGGTTGAAGATGACAAAAATTCATTTTGGTCCTTTTGGTGAAAATTACAGTTTAGTCCCCGAACTTTAGAAAAATTACAGTTTGGTCCCTGGGGTGAAATTGGAGATTCTGGACAGAATTGAGGATGAATTATGGACAAGATTTTAGGATAGCTATGAATTTATGAAGTGTTCAATTTAGTCCTTCAATTTGATAAAATTACAATTTGACCCCAAAAATATAAGAAAATTTCAGAATGGTCCCTAAGAGAAATATTAGTATTTCAGATTGGTTTGATGGATAATTGAAGCTCATTTGATGGATTAATATCAATTTTACGAATTGTGTATTTTGGAATTAGATTTCGGAAGAAATCTTTGTTTTAGGTTTTTGCGAAGAAATGGATAGTTTGATTCAAAAACACATAGGATTATGATTTGAACTCTTAGATAGGTTATTAAAGGTATTTTACTTCTTTTGAGTCATTTTTGAGTATGTCTTCTTTTATATATTCAGATAATCCCGATATTCAACCTGCGGGACATCAGTAAGATTTCGTCTACATTCTGCGTCTGAACCTTGTTTGCTTTTGAGTCCGGTGAGTGGATAACATTTAATATGCATGAGAAATAGTATAAATATTTGAATTTGTTAGTATGAATTGGATTATGCTTTTTGGATAATATATACCTTGATTATATTCTTGATACGATAAAGCATAATCATTTGTTGAATATCCGTTCTTGATATGAGCCTATATCTGTTTGTGAATTGTGAGCTCCTCATTTGATTGATACCATGAGTTGAGCCTTGAGATATGAACATGTTTGTTTGATATTAGATATACCTATGGTATGCTAGTCAGAATACCCATGCTAACAGGGTAGTGTTAGCCTTTGTGCACATCGTATCTGAAACCCTAGTTGGTCGGGGGAGTCACCAACCTGTGTGGACTGATCATCCCACAGTACGGAACCTCATGCTCATTGCATTCTGATTTTCTGACGAGCTTTACCTATACACTCTTGTTATGACCTATTTGAGAAACTTGTTGTAAGAACTCTGAGCCGATTCGATAATATATTTCTCATTGCTATATTATCTCGTATGTGTATATTGGATATTATCTACTCACTGAGTTGTTGAACTCACCCCCTCATTATTCATTATTTTCAGGATCGTAGCTTGCTAGCAGGTCATTTTTGTCCTACTCTTGGAACCTGCTATTTTGGTTGTAGCCGATATTTTTGTTCATATGTCTAGTTAGTGCTCCACAATTATAACTGTATGTAATCAACTCTTGTATAAAGACAATCGAATTATGTTATAAAGTTTACGTTATTATTTCCGCTGCGTTGAACTCTAAATATGAATGATAAGTTTGTGTGTAAGTTTGGGTTCGCATAGGTGTGGAACCTTGGAGGGGGACCATGCCTATGTGCCGGTCACGGATCCGGGAATCGGGTCGTGACATCTTGCTTTTGGATTCAACTTGTTCTATAACAAATGATTGAAGTCATTTCTTGAAAGTCCTTTCTTCCCTCAACATGTAGTACCACAATATTCAAACGATGCTGTTCCAAAAGCGTGTCTTCATGATAAAATGGTTTGAAATTTGCTTTATGTTTCTCTGGAATCAAAATATGTTCATCTTATAAGAGTTTAGAATAATCAAAATTTTAATTATTTTACTTGGATTCACAAAAAATGACTAAAAAATTAATTGCAAATTTTGTAACGAATTATTGTTTATTTGTTTTTGTAAGAATATTTTAAATAGAGATTATACTCAATCATATATTTAATAAAAACATCTTGTTTAATTTTAAATGCTCAAAATTTTGTTTATAGAGATACAATAAGATTTTTATAACTTAGACTCTTTAAAACCAGGATCATTGTAAAAAAGATTCCCAAAACATTTTATTTTATTATACTGAAATACAAGCCAGATAACCACAATATGTCATCCATCACATTGCAGGTCTTTGTTGGGTTGTGAAGACTTGATAAAGGGTAGGGCACATTGCGAAAGACTTGACGAAAGGTAAATTTTTTAAGTCTTTGGATTCATAGAGCACATGAATTATTGCCCTGGTCCCATGTTTCTGTCGAATATATGACCTGCAACGTTTCAAACACTTATAATTATGTGGTTCTTGTTCAATATTCTACCTTTTTTCCATCGAAATTTACCATTTCAATAATTATTTTCAATAACTACACATTAATATGGACTTGTTGGCCCACCATATGAACCATTGCCTCGATCCTTGTAAGGGCAAAGACTTCTTGAATGCTGCTTTCGGGATTTGAAAAGTCCGTGTTCAAACCTTTAATGCAATTTCTTGTTGCTAATAGTAGCCTGGAAAACTCCGTCTTGCCCTTGTGATGGACCATTTTTGTGCATAAATATGTGTTTTAATCCATTGTTACAAGTATGTGAGTTCAAAGATCCTGGGAATGGCTTCTGCTATTTTTACTTTGATGTTCCTAGCAACAATGGTGCTGTTACAGCTTATGGCTGTTGCTCAAACTGATGGAAGCAAGCCTGTGGGTGCATCCATCACTGCAAATGATGATGCTCCTTCATGGCTTTCTTCCTCTGGAGAATTTGCGTTCGGGTTTCGCCAGATGGAGATGGAGAACAAGGATTATTTCTTGTTGTCCATTTGGTATGAAAAGATTCCTGAGAAGACCGTAGTTTGGTATGCAATGGGAGAGGATCCTACAGATGATCTTGCTGTATCAAGGGGATCGAAGGTGGAGCTGACGGCTGATAGTGGGCTGGTGCTAACTGATCCTCAGGGCAACCGACTATGGTCATCTGATGGCTTTCTAGGTACAGTTTCGTCAGGTGTCATGAATGACACTGGCAACTTCGTGCTTCAAAACAGTAATTCTGAGAGTTTGTGGGAGAGTTTCACCCATCCCACTGATACATTGTTGCCTACTCAGATTATGGAGGCTGGAGGGATAGTTTCTTCTCGAAGGACGGAGACCAACTTTTCGCTGGGGAGATTCCAGCTCCGTTTACTTGGTGATGGAAATCTTGTGCTGAATTCCATGAATTTGCCAACCAAATTTGCTTACGATGCCTACTATATAAGTGCAACTTATGATGCTTCAAACCCATCAAATTCTGGACATCAATTGATCTTCAATGAGTCAGGCTACATGTACATACTAAGAAGAAATGGGCAGAGATCGTACCTCACAGAAGGAACAGTTCCTACAGACTTCTATCATAGGGCAACTCTCAATTTTGATGGTGTTTTCACTCAATATTTTTACCCAAAAGCATCTAGCGGTAACAGAAGCTGGTCCCCAGTCTGGTCCAAACCAGATAATATATGTGTCGATATGGAATCGGGCTTGGGTAGTGGAGTGTGTGGATATAACAACATCTGCGATCTAAAAGCTGATAAAAGGCCAGAATGTAATTGTCCAAAAGGTTTTTCATTGCTTGATAAAAATGACAAGTATGGAAGCTGCATACCAGAGTTCGAACTAGGCTGCAGATCTGATGGACTCAATTCCACCGAAGATCAGTATGATTTTAGGGAGCTCACAAATGTTGATTGGCCAAAATCTGATTATGAGAGGTACATAAATTATGCAGAAGATGAGTGCCGAAAGTCTTGCTTGAATGATTGTCTATGTTCTGTTGCCATTTTTAGAGATGGCTGCTGGAAGAAGAAGTTGCCACTCTCGAATGGAAGAGTAAACACTGGTATGAATGGGAAGGCTTTCCTCAAAATTCCGAAAGGTTCTGTTCATCAGGAAAGGCCTCCTCTTCAGCTTCCTGGAGAGAAAAAGAAACCAGACACTAAGCTCATCATTGTATCAGTAGTGCTTGGTACCTCTGTATTTGCCAACTTTGTACTGGTTGGTGCTTTCTGTCTCACTTCTTCCTTCATTTATCGCAAGAAAACTGAAAAAACGCGGGAAGGTGGAAGTTGTCTGGAGACAAACTTGAGGTATTTTTCATACAAAGAGCTCGCTGAAGCGACAAATGACTTCAAAGATGAGGTGGGAAGAGGAGGTTTTGGTGTCGTTTACAAGGGGACAATACAGGCAGGCTCTACTAAAGTTGTTGCTGTCAAGAAGTTAACTAGAGTGGTTCAGGATGGGGAAAAAGAATTTAAAACTGAAGTACAGGTGATTGGCCAGACGCATCACAAGAATCTGGTCCGGTTGCTAGGATTCTGTGACGAGGGGCAGAATCGATTGCTGGTGTACGAGTTCTTGAGTAATGGCACCCTAGCAAACTTCCTTTTCGGAAGCTTAAGGCCAAGTTGGAAGCAAAGAACTCAGATTGCCTTCGGCATTGCGAGAGGACTGTTGTACCTGCATGAAGAATGTGGCACCCAAATCATTCACTGCGATATAAAGCCTCAGAACATACTTCTTGATGATTATTACAACGCTCGAATATCTGATTTTGGACTGGCAAAGCTTTTGGCGATGGACCAGAGCAAAACTGAAACTGCTATTAGAGGAACAAAAGGATATGTGTCACCTGAATGGTTCAGGAACAAGCCAGTCACTGTGAAGGTTGATGTGTATAGCTTCGGTGTCATTCTGCTAGAGATCATCTGTTGTAGAAGAAGCGTAGATTTGGAGATCGGTGAAGCAGAGAATCCGTTGCTGACTGATTGGGCTTATGACTGCTATGTGAATGGCACTTTGGATGTTTTGACTGGAGATGACACGGAGGCCATGAATGACATGTCGACGCTAGAGCGTCTTTTGAAGGTCGGGATTTGGTGTATTCAAGAGGAGCCATCTCTCAGACCCACCATGAGGAAGGTCACACAGATGCTTGAAGGAGTTATTGAAGTTCCTGCTGCTCCAAATCCATGTCCATACAGTACATTTAGCAATTACGATCAGTAATGATCTTCATTTCACTTAGATATGATCTTTCTATCGTTTCTTCCTCCATGAAATGTATTGGAACTCTGTCAAATTTGAAACAGTTTCATAGGAATCACCATGCTGTGATGAATCCCATGAAACTATGGATTTGAATAAAACTTTTTACAGCAAAAAGTTAACCCATCAAACACCATTGCATCATTACACCCTGCTTGTTTCAACTTATGCATGGCTGGAAGTCTTGCTATGGTATGCTGGAGGGAATACAATATTTATTTATTTTTTATTTTTCTTCTTTGTTTCAAATTAGTTTTTTTAGTGTTTTGAAATTATTTTGATTATTTTGAAATTATACAATATATAATTTTAATATATTTCAAAAAATATATAGTTCAATCAAGTCAATCAAGAAGGGGAAAAAACTATTTTTAAAATCTCACCTTATCATTTAGTGCTATGGAGCTGTAATCATTCATGAGAGAGAATGGATTGGAAAAGACAACAATGCTTTTGGAGGGGTAGATATAAATTATATAAAAAAATGAGGAGTATTGAGGTTATTGCATATGAGTTGCATATAAGTTGATAAATATAAATAGGAAGAGAAAAATTAAAAAAAATAAAAAGAATTGGAGAAGTTTAGTTTACAAGGTAAGATTTAAGGTTTGATGTGTCAATTGATATTACTGGTTAAGATTTGGGGTTTTGAAGTTTAAATTTTGGGTTATATTTACAAGCTCATTGAAATATTATGAATTAGTTACTAATTTATTTGGTTGGTTTTTAGATAATTTTTTTAGGAATAATAGTTTTGAGATTAATTTGGTTTAATTGATGTTTCGGGTGCAAGTAATTGTGAAAAACCCGAAAGTGTATTGAGGTTGAGGAAGATAAAATTGTAGTTTGGTCTTTTATTTATGATAGTTACAGTTTGATCCCTCAACTTTAAAAACGTTATAGTAGTTTGGTCTCTGGAGCAAAATCATAGGAAATAGTGATTTTGAGCTGTATTGAGGATGACTTAGGGGTACAGTTTCAGTATAGTTATGTATTTATTATATTTTCATTTTGGTCCTCCAAGTTTGACAAAATTATAATTTTACATATAAAATGCTGCGAAAATCCCAGATTGGTCCCTGGCTGTAATCTTAGTTTTTCAGAGAAGAATAATTGAGATTTATTGGTGAATTATTATTATCAAGTTTAATGTTTTATTGTCTTTGGAACTAGAATCTCGATACCGTTTGCTTTTTGGATTTTTTTAATTCTAGTTGCGTTAAACATCTGGTATAAGAGACTGGTGCGCGCGCGCGAACAGAGAGAGGCATAGCACAACAACATGGATAATAATCCTTGGACACTGTGGAAATAATGTTTTTAAATGAAACCACACTCATTTGAAGACTTGTAATTACCCTTCTGTCATTTGATTCAAATTACGTTGGATAGAAAAATTGAAGTGGTAGAAGGAAGGAAGCTTCTGAATAATTTCATGGATACCATACCAGTGAAACAAGCCATACCATTTATTTCAATGACATTATCAATTTCTCGAAGGCAAGGCGTACAGCTAATTAATAACATATCTTTTTTTCATGGGTCTATCACTCACCCCTTTCTTCACGTTAGTTTTTTTCTTGCAGTAATTACGAGGGTAGGTGACTTTCTTGATGTATGAACTCAAGCTAGGCTGGTTCGGTGATCTTTCATTAATTTGGACTCGAACTTGGCAGAACACAAGGAGCTATCCGATGAATTAACTCAAAGTTCGCTAGACATTTCTACAAGTATAGATTTATAAGAGGCTTCCTCGTTGTGACCTCATAAAATCAAGAATTTTGTTGATTTTCTTTCTTATTCTTACTGCAACATGTCTTCGTTTAGACTTCAAATCAAATTTTTGAATGGTGATTTAGCCATCTCAAGTGCATTCCACCTTCTCCTGCTATTGCGCAAGTCTGCATTAATGCTGACCTGCTTTTCTTGCATGAAAAGGAAGTTCTAACTACTTCCTAGTTCAGTCAAGGAGGGCCAAAGCAGGTTCAATTAATGTAGATTTGATTTCTCAATTTTGAATCGCAGATGTTGTTTCATACCGTTCCTGACACGATTTGAATTCACCGTCTTATTTTTATTTTTTTCACACCTTCATTAGCTTTTGCTTTTGGATTCAACTTGTTCTATAGCAAATGAAAGAAGTCATATTTTGCGAGTCATCTCTTCCCCCAACATTTAGTACGATTTATATTCAAACGATGTTGTTCCAAAAGCGTGTTGTCTTAGAGGGTTTTTGGCACTGGCGCAACCGGAGATTGTAAAAAAATAGAGGATTTAGGTGTTTGATTAATTTTGAAACGTTAAAATTTAATCATGGGACCCACTTAAATTACTGTTGAAACTAAGTTTCACGGAACTGCTTTCCGTGCGGGGCTGGGGAAATATAAAAAATATATTTTATATATTAAAATAAATAATAATATACTTTTATATTATAAAAATATATAAAAAATATATTTTATATATTAAAATATAAAAAATATATTTTAATATATTTAAAATATAAAAATATATTATTATTTATTATATTTTCTTATAAAAATATATTGTTAATATTAAAATAATCTAAAAATTAATTACAATAAATAAATATATTAGAAGAAGATCACAATATAATTTTTATCTCGCAATTCTAATTTTATTTCAGATGATATTTTACTATATGTTGTTCCGGGATCGCAGATGCCTTCACGTATGGATTTATAGTTCGTGATGAAATTACAAGTAGTTTGATGAGAGAATAAAAACAAGTGTCTAATTTACTTGAATTATTAATTATATTTTATTATTATAATTATTAAATATTTAAAAAACAATATATATATATATATATATATATATATATATATATATACACTTTAAAGTAATTTCACAAGTTGAAAGCAATATGAAAAGTTTGGTAACCAAACACTTGAAACTGCTTTTCATTAACCTTAAACTCAACCACAGTTTTAACCAAACACTTTAAAAATTATTTTGAACCGCAGCTAAAATGCTTTTTATGAAACTGTTATTTTAAAACTTCAACCACAAAAGCAAAAGCAATACTAAACACACTCTTAATGATAAAAGGGTTTGAAATTTGCTTTATATTTCTTTGGAATCAAAATATGTTCAAAATTTTAATTATTTTACTTGGAATCACAAAAAATAACTAAAAAAATAGAATTTCCTAAAAAAAAAAACTTATTTAATGATATTGAGTACGGAACAAGTCATTTCTTGCATTTCTTTCTCCAAGTTTTAGTTGAATTTTCTCAAAAGGTTCTAGTTGAATATATAACTTGTTAGAATTCAAGAGATTTTCAATAAAGAAAATTTTTAGCACAACCTACTACAAAAAAAAAAAAAAAAAAGACGATTAGCAGCAGATTTCTATGATAGAAAAAATTCATTGCAAATTTTGTAATGGATTAACATCCGAATATGTTTAATAACGAATTTTTCGTTGTTGAACAATTTCAATTTTTTTTCCCGATTTTGCAACAGTGAAACCTTTATTTTTGAAGTGGTCAAAAGAGAATGGAAACTACTGATTTATTTCATGAGAACAAGTGACCATTGAAACAAGCCTTGCCATATATTCCGATGACATTAATAACTTCTCTTTTTTGAACAACCCTTTCCTCCCTGGAAAACTTCACCATTAAAATTTACAATCTTCTAATGCTTTTACTTTTTCTTCATTAAATTTATTCATGATAGTTTATTTCATGCTTATTCCTCCTGTCAAATGATAATTTGTTTCATGCTCCCATTAATTTATTCATTTGTATCTTTAATTTAATGTCTGTTTAAGTAGTGTAAGGCTCAAAAGTTTATGGATTGCTTCAGGTCAAACAATAATAAAATCATTTCAATTTTTTTCTTAAAGTTGAGACTACATTGTTTTGAAAAAAAAAATTGATTACATTTGAACAAGGTTTTTAGTACTCACTTAACCTGCCAAGATTATTAGTTGTTACCAAGGTTGTTAAAATCGCTTTTTTGACACGACACGAAAAACATAATGTAAAATCGGATCATAAAATCGCAAGTATATTTTTTTTTAACTATATATTAACAATTTTAGTCAATAAATTAAATTACATTAAAATCTGGTAAAGAGCGTCAACAATATTATAATCAATTAGTGTTCTAAATAAATAAGAAAGATAAATAATATAAATCAAGAAATCAATGACATGAAAAAAAAAACTCAAAATTAAATTTTTCAATATGGTCAAATTACTAATGATAGTAAGTACACAATAACCCCATGATATCTTGATTGTTCTCATCATAACAAGTCATAATAAAAAAAATTAGGTTGCAAGTTAATGAGTCTAAATTAGTAATTAACTAACATAAATCTAATAATTAAAATAAACTATTAAACAATGTTTAATACGCTAGAAAAAAAATTTAAATTAGAAATAATTCTTTTAACATTAATTGAATATACAAAATATGATAATAAAAACAAAGTATTCATTATAAAATTTTCCATGTAGTCTAGATATCTAATTTTCACAAATTCTTATTAGATTTCAATCATGATTTCAAATACATAGTTCTTTCTCATATGAATAAATTACTGAGTTTATCATATATATTTAAAAATATTGAAATGTCTAGTTTCCCTCCCATCTAGAATCGCAATAAAATTTTATTTGTAACTCCAGATGTGTCCAAAACAATACATGAATGTCTAGTTTGACAGATTTGACAAGATTAATCTAACAACTTTGACTCTCTGAAATAATTTGTTTCTGAACTTTGCTTAATCTAATAATTTAACAAAATATATTTTCATGTATCTAATATTTTCCTATAAAATTTCAACTAGATCCAATAAATAGCTTGAAAGATATGTTTAATCTCACAAAATCATCAACAAATATTATAAGGCAAAATTCAAAACCAACTTGGTTGTTCATATCACAAATTTAGTAAACTTGTAAAATCAGACTGATTTAACTAATTTTACCAATTTTGCTCGAGTCAAGTTTGATTTTACTAATTTTCAAATTTAATCTGATTTAACATATAAATACATATATATACTAGTAAAAATTGTAAAATGATAAGATTTTAAGTCATTGCCGTGTTCATTTGATACGCGGACAGCAGGACACCCGTTATTTCTTCTGACTAGAATACTCAGCATAAATAGAGAAGAGGACCTGTGCCCTAAATCATGCAATGTCTCAAATTCACATCATGAATCTACAACTACCATATTGTTTTTGCTTCTTTCTTCTTCTCCAGCTGCCATTTTCTACCAATGGTCAGGCTTACAAGAACGTATCTTTGGGCACATCTCTCACTGCTGCTAGTGGTGACCTTCCTTGGACTTCACCATCTGGGGAGTTTGCTTTTGGATTCCAACAAGTTAGTGATGCTGGCTACCTGCTTGCCATATGGTTCAACAAAATACCTGAAAGAACCATAGTCTGGTCAGCTAATAGAAATAATCTAACTCAGAGAGGATCAAAAGTACAACTTACGTCAGATGGTCAGTTGGTTCTGAATGATCAATCAGGAACCCGAATATGGACCACTCCATATTTGGGTGGAAGTCGAGCCGCCTATGGAGCCATGCTTGACACGGGAAACTTCGTGCAAGCAGGACAAGCCGGTGCAGATTTGTGGAAGAGTTTTGATCAACCAACGGATACACTGCTGCCCACACAAAATCTGAATGCAGGCGGTGAACTAATTGCTCCCTACCTGGAAAAGAATTATTCAGATGGGAGATTCAAGCTCATTCTACAACGTGACGGGAATCTCGTAATGTACACCATAGCCAATCCATTAACTACCTCAAACGCTTACTGGTCGACCCAAAGTTCTAATGGTAGCGGTTACCAGCTGATCTTTAACCAGTCTGGCTATATGTACCTGCTAGCAAGCAATGGCACTATACTGAATCCAGTATTTTCTAATCCAGTATCATTGCAAGATTTATACCTCAGGGCAACCATAGACTATGATGGAGTTTTTAGGCAATATGTTTATCCAAAGACTGCTTCCAGTGGCAGAAGGTGGGCTATGGCCTGGACGACTTTGCCAAAGTTCGTACCATCAAATATCTGCTTGGCAATTAGTTTCCCATCAGGCAGTGGAGCTTGCGGTTTCAACAGCTATTGCAAAATAGGAGATGACCAAAGACCAAGTTGCAGGTGTCCTCCTGGTTACACTTTCGTAGATCAAAATGATGTGTGGAAGGGATGTATACAAATGTTTATTTCACAGGATTGTGGCCATCCATCGCAAGAAACAGATAGCTTTGAGATCGAGGATATGCTAAACACAAACTTTCCACACACTGATTATGAAATTTATGGTTCAGTGGACGAGGATTGGTGCAGACAGTCTTGCTTGAGTGACTGTTATTGTGCTGTTGCCACTTTTATGGATAGAACTTGTTGGAAGAAGAGAGGCCGTCTCTCTAATGGCGTAACAGATCCAGGTATTAGTGATAAAGCCCTGATGAAAGTAAGGAAACGCAACCGGACTGAGGAGTTAGCTCAGAAGAAGTGTGCAAAGAAGAGTGATCGATCAGCTTTGATCATATCAGGCTCGGTGCTCTTAGGTAGCTCCATCTTTCTAAATGTTCTCTACGTGTTCTTTACGAACCGACAAAAACAAAAGGTGATTCCGCAACACCATGTCATGCGGGACATGAATCTGCAGAATTTTACTTACAATGAGCTCGAAACAGCTACCGGAGGATTCGATGAAGAGCTTGGTAGGGGTGCCTTTGGACCTGTTTACAAAGGGGTACTAGGTGACGAAGACCAACAAATAATTGCAGTAAAGAAGCTAGAAAAGATGGCAGGAGAGGGCGAGACCGAATTCAAAACAGAAGTGAAAGTAATCGGCAGAACAAATCACAAGAATCTGGTTCAGCTTGTTGGGTTCTGTAACGAAGGGCAGCATCGCCTTCTGGTCTACGAGTACATGAGCAGTGGCTCCTTGTCGAACTACATATTTGGAGATTCAAGGCCTAATTGGCACCGGAGAATGCAAATTGCTTTCGGTGTAGCAAGAGGGCTCCTTTACCTCCATGAAGAATGCAGCTCCCAGATCATCCATTGTGATATCAAGCCTCAAAATATCCTCCTCGACGATTCTCTTAATGCCAGGATTTCTGATTTCGGACTAGCCAAGCTGTTAAAGACAGAGCAATCTAAAACAACTACGGCAATCAGGGGAACCAAAGGGTATGTAGCTCCTGAATGGTTCAAGAACTTGCCAGTGACAACCAAAGTAGATACCTACAGCTTTGGCATTCTCCTGCTGGAGCTAGTCTGCTGTAGAAAGAACTTTGAGATTAATGCAAGGGAAGAACATCAGATAGTTCTTGCAGACTGGGCGTGTGATTGTTTCAAAGAAGGAAAGCTGAACCTTTTAGTAGAAGAAGATGAAGAGGCAATGGAAGACATGAAAAGGGTAGAGAGGTTTGTGATGGTTGCAATTTGGTGCATTCAGGAGGATCCATCTTTAAGACCTGCAATGAAGAAAGTTGTGCAGATGTTAGAAGGAGGTGTTCAAATCTCTGTTCCTCCAGATCCTTCATCATTTATCAGCACAATCTAAATCCTTTTTATACACATATCCTGTTCCAAGGCCGATGAAGGTGACCTATCTACCTTGTATTTCTATAATCTGTACTTCCTATCATTTCAGGCATCATGTATTAGACTTTGCACAAGAAGGCTTAAGACACATGCTTTCATGTTTTTTGTTCTTTTCCATGTTCACGAGTAGGAAGTAAAATAAGAGATTTAAAACATAACATTAATTTTTTTTTCATAGATGCAATGCATTGGATTTTAAAATTTTAAAATCAAAATTTAAAATCTTAACTAACAATTCTAGTTTTTAAATTCAACCAACTCAAAGATAATTATCCATTTGAAGACTTGTAATTGAAGTGGTAAAAGGAAGGAAGCTTCTGAATAATTTCATGGATACCAGTGAAACAAGCCATGCAATTTATTTCAATGACATTATCAATTGCTCTAAGGCGTACAGCTAATTAATAACATATCTGTTTTGCATGGGTCTATCACTCACCCCTCTCTTCACGTTAATTTTTCATGGACGTTATACAAAGTTTGCTAGACATTTCAAGTATAGATTTATAAGAGGCTACCTCGTTGTAACCTCATAAAACCAAAAATTTCAAATGAAATTTATACTGAAACCTGTCTTGGTTTAGACTTCAAATGAAATTTTTAAATGGTGATTTAGACATCTCAAGTGCATTCCACCTTCTCCTGCTATTGCGCAAGTCTGCATTAATGCTGACCTGCTTTTCTTGCATGAAAAATAAGCTCTAACTACTTCCTAGTTCAGTCAAGGAGGGCCAAAGCAGGTCTATTGATTTTGCCTCTCTGGATGGATGGCAATGTAGATATGATTTCTCATTTTGAATCACAGATGTTGTTTCATACCGTTCCTGACACGATTTGTATGCACCGTCAGTTTATTTTTATTTTTTTCAAACCTTAATTAGCTTTTGCTTTTGGATTCAACTTGTTCTATAACAAATGATAGAAGTCATATTTTGCGACTCCTTTCTTTCCCCAACATTTAGTTCGATTTCGTCAAAAGAACCAGAATATTCAAACGACATTGTTCCAAAAGCGTGTTTCTCGAATCAAAATTTTAATTATTTTACTTGGATTCACAAAAAATACTAAAATAAAAAAAATTTCCTAAAAAAATTTATTTAATGATATTGAGTACGGAACAAGTCATTTCTTGGATTTCTTTCTCCACGTTTTAGTTAAATTTTCTCAAAAAAAAAAAATTAGTTGAATATATAACTTGTTAGAATTCAAGAGATTTTCAATAAAGAAAATTTGTAGCGCAACCCACTACAAAAGAAAAAAGAAACGATTAGCAACGGATTTCTATAATAGAAAAAATTCGCTACAAATTTTGCAACGGATTAGCATTGGAATATGTTTAGTAACGAATTTTTCTTTGTTGAACAATTTCAATTTTTTTTTTATCGAATTTGCAAGAGTGAAACTTTTAATGTTGAAGTGGTCAAAAGAGAATGGAAACTACTGATTTATTTCATGTGAACAAGTGACCATTGAAACAAGCCATGCCATTTATTCCGATGACATTAATAACTTCTCCTTTTTGAACAATCCTTTCCTCACTGGAAAACTTGACCATTAAAATTAACAATTTTCTAATGCTTTTACTTTTTCTTCATTAAATCTATTCATGATAGTTTATTTCATGCTTATTCCTCCGGTCAAATCATAATTTGTTTCATGCTCCCGTTAATTTATTCATTTGTATCTTAGATTTAATGTCTTTTTAAGTAGTGTAAGGCTCAAAAGTTTATGGATTGCTTCAGGTCAAACATTAATAAAATCATTTCAATTTTATTTTTTAAAGTTGAGACTACAATGTTTTGAAAAAGAAATAAATTTTTTTTAGTACTCACTTAACCTGCCAAGATTATTAGTTGTAACCAAGGTTATTAATATCGTTTTTTCTTACACGACATGAAAAACATAATGTAAAATCGGATCGTAAAATCGTAAGTATATTTTTTTAACTATATATCAACAATTTCAGCCAATAAATTAAATTACATTAAAATTTGATAAAAAAAAAACGGCAGTAATATTATAATCAATTAGTGATCTAAATAAATAGAAAAGATAAATAATATAAATTAAGAAATCAATGACATGGAAAAAAACTCAAAATCAAATTTTCCAATATAGTCAAATTTAATAGTAAGTACACAAGAACCCGTAACAACTTGGTTGTTCTAATCATAACAAGTCATAATGAATCTTTTTTAGGTTGCAAGTTAATAGTCTAAATTAGTAATTAACTAACATAAGTTAAGCATGTTAGTAATTAACGGTTTGTCTTCCGAAATCTTACGGTGGTTTGGGTTTGTTGGATCTTAAAGCCAGAAGTAAAACCATTTTAGCTAAGTATCTTTGGAACATTCATTTAAAAACATACTCCATTAGGATCCAATAGGTGTATCATGCTTAGCTGTTTGGAGAGCACAATCTAGCAAAGCCTCCTCCCTGTTATGGAAGTCTATCATGTCCTTAAAAAATCATCTCATGGAGGTTTGTGGGAGGCAACCTGCAATCGTTAATTTGATCAGAAACTGGGATAGTTGTGATAAATTTTCTAGCAACGCCTATAACTATTTCAGATCCCGAGGGGATAAAAGTTAATTGGGTGTGAGTCGTATGGGACTCTTGTTCTATGCCAAAGAAGAGAAAAGACTAAGGCAAGAAGAACTTGAGAGGCACGCAGAAGAGGCTAGACGCAGGAAGAAGGAAAGAGAAAAGGAGAAACTGTTGAAGAAGAAACAGGAAGGCAAGCTTCTAAGATGAGAGAGGAGTGGAGGGAGGAGGAGCGAGTGATCAGGTCATCAACGAGTAAGCGAAGGAAGAGTGAATCTATCTGAAACGGGAAAAAGAACGAGAAATCGAAAGATAAGAGAGGGAGCAAAGAAGGAAGATCGAGGAAGCTGAGCGTGAGTAAAGGGGACGTGCTCCCAGCCCGTCTGGCTGGAAGCCCAGCCTGAGTGGGGGCGGGCTCCCAGCCCGATTGGGGACTGATTAGCCCAGCCCGAATTTAGGTGGGCTGGGCAGCCAGCCCACCAATAAATAAAAAAAAAAGAAATACAAAAAAATACAAAATTTGCAAAAAATAATTTTGTTTTAAAAAGGATAAAATGTGTTGTTTTTGTGCATACGGCCAATACACTAGCATATTTTCAAAATTCTTTTTCTTTCAAAAAAATATATATTATCTCGGAGTTTGAAGAAAAAATATGTTTTAGCATGGATTTCTCAAAGAAAAATCATTTCTTGCATTTTTGGATTTTACAACATGTTTGTAAAATCCAAAGGGTATTGGCCAATATTCCAAAAATATCAAAACCTTATTTTTTGTGATTCATATTATTCACTATTGGTGTGTGGATAAATAAATCCTGAGGGGTTAATATCCAAAATATTTGGTGGGGATAATTTGCTATTATTCACTGTTGGTGTTTGGATAAATAAATCCTGAGGGGTTAATATCCAAAATATTCGGCGGGGATAATTTGCTATTATTCACTGTTGGTGTTTGGATAAATAAATCCTGAGGGGTTAATATCCAAAATATTCGGCGGGGATAATTTGCTATTATTCACTGTTGGTGTTTGGATAAATAAATTCTGAGGGGTTAATATCCAAAATATTCGGCGGGGATAATACACCGTCATCATTTAACCAGCATGTTCTTTGAAAGATCAAAACCATAACAAATCATGAGCAAACCAAAACGTCAAGCAGCTTACCTTAGGTAGGATAAATAAATCCTGAGGGGTTAATATCCAAAATATTCGGCGGGGATAATTTGCTATTATTCACTGTTGGTGTTTGGATAAATAAATTCTAAGGGTTAATATCCAAAATATTCGGCGGGGATAATACACCGTCATCATTTAACCAGCATGTTCTTTGAAAGATCAAAACCATAACAAATCATGAGCAAACCAAAACGTCAAGCAGCTTACCTTAGGTAGGGCGTATTAGGGGTGCTAAAACCTTCCCTTTACGGAACCAGTCCCTTACCCTAGAATCTCTGATAGACCAGTTTAGGTTTCCTAGTAACCATAATACTAGGTGACGACTCCTATTTTCACAAAAATAAAGATAAGACCCTCATATAAATTCCCCCGCTCGCGGAGAGGGTCGACGCGACGCCGCACTTTGGCGACGGGGTGCGACACATATGACGCAGTTTCTGAATGTGTAACTATTAACATTGCTAAAAGTGTCGACTTCCCCCACAGTTGGCAATCCAAGTAGCGCAACACGTCTATGGCCAAGTTCTGTAACTTCAAAACCATCTCCAGCTCCGCTGGAACCTTTAGGAGGCTCCAATATTAGCGTCGTTGTAGCTTTGCTATCTTTGCCTTGAGCAGATCAAGACGAGACTCTGTGGCTGATCAATATGAGACCATGTGACTTGAATTTGATAAATTTCAATCAAAATTGGTATTTAAATTTTCAATTTTAACAATTATATTTTATTTCCATAATAAATTATCTATATTAATTTATTATGAAAATTTTATATGATTAAATCACATTTCAGTAAAAACAATAATAATACTCAAAATGTAAAACTCTCTCAATCATATTTTCGAGAGACACACTTATTTTTAAGTGTAAGTTTAACTTGTCTCGGGGGAAATCTATAGAAACAAAAATTTCCTACCAATTAAATTGTGCCATGCGTTATCTTTATTTTATTTTTACATAAAAGAATAAAATGAAAATGAAAATGAATGACATGAAAAATAAATGGACCTTCAATATTTGTCGGTCAATAAAAAGTTGACTAGGATGAAATATTTAAGATATTTTATCATAAATATTAGATATCATAAATAAAAATCAACCAATAAAATAATTCCATGTGGTATTGAAAAAAGATCTAAAACCCCCGACAAAACCTCTATAAATAGAGCATCTCACCCTAAATAAAAAAAAGTTAAAGAAAAAAGGAATTTTTCAAGATATTTTTTTCTCCAAAACAAGCATTTCAAGTAAGGAAGCTTTATCAAAAGTTCTTAGGTCTTCTAATTTATACTTGAAGTCTACAAAGAATAAAAGTTTATTGAATTGACCCAAGTATAAGAGTTTCTCAACAACATTTTGAAAATAAATTAAAAGTACTTTTCAAAATATCAAATTATCAGACCACGATTTGTGTCCAAAGTCATGGCCTGCAAAATATAATTTTTTGACTTGATTTCACAAATAAATCAAGTCACTAAATATCAAATCTAAGGAAAGAATCCATATATTGTTTATTTGTTTTTGTAAGAATATTTTGAATAGAGATTATACTCAATCATATATTTAATAAAAACATCTTGTTTATTTTTAAATACTCAAAATTTTGTTTATAGAGATACAATAAGATTTTTATAACTTGGACTCTTTAAAACCAAGATCATTGTAAAAAAATTCCCAAAACATTTTATTTTATTATACTGAAATACAAGCCAGATAACCACAATATGTCATCCATCACATTGCAAGTCTTTGTTTGGTTGTGAAGACTTGATAAAGGGTAGGGCCCATTGCAAAAGACTTGAGGAAGGGTAAATTTTTGAAGTCTTTGGATTCATAGAGCACATGAATTATTGTCCTGGTCCCAAGTTTCTGTCGAATATATGACCTGCAACGTTTCAAACACTAATAATTATGTGGTTCTTGTTCAATATTCCACCTTTTTTTCCCTTTCAATAAAGTTTTTCAATAACTATGGACTTGTTGGCCCACTATATGAACCATTGCCTCGATCCTTGTAATCTTAGTTTTTCAGATGAATTTTGAAGAATAATTGAGATTTATTTTGATACCGCTTGCTTTTTGGATTTTTTTCTATTCTAGTTGCGTTAAACATCGCGCGCGCGCACAGAGGAAGGCATAGCACAGCAACCTGGATAATAATCCTTGGACACTGTAGAAATAATGCTTTTTAAATGAAACCACGCTCATTTGAAGACTTGTAATAACCCTTCTGCCATTTGATTCAAATTACGTTGGATAGAAAACTTTAAGTGGTCAAACGAAGGAAGCTTCTGAATAATTTCATGGATAGCAGTGATACAAGCCATACCGTTTATTTCAACGACATTATCAATTTCTCGAAGGCAAGGCGTACAGCTAATTAATAACATATCTTTTTTTCATGGGTCTATCACTCACCCCTTTCTTCACGTTAGTTTTTTTCTTGCAGTAATTACGAGGGTAGGTGACTTTCTTGATGTATGAACTCAAGCTAGGCTGGTTCGGTGATCTTTCATTAATTTGGACTCCTACTTGGCAGAACACAAGGAGCTATCCGATGAATTAATTGACACCACTGTCTGGTTCAAAGTAAACAAAAAACCACTGTGACGTCCTGCTTTACGAGTTCCCGAAATTATAGCAATAATTTCTCTAGAAGCGCTCGGAAGTAAAATGATTCATTTCTTTCTCTTAATTTCTTCAATTATCTGTAAAATGATTCATTAAAATGATTATTTAATTTACGTTATTCAAAGTTTGCTAGACGTTTCTACAAGTATAGATTTATAAGAGGCTACTGTTAGGATTGAGAGAATTTACATATAATTGAAGAAATTCAGAGACTATTAGGAATGAGAGAGTTTGCAGATAATTGAAGAAATTAAGAGAAAGAAGAATGAGTTTAGAGACGGGAAGTGAGAGAAGAGAGAAAAGAGAGGGAGAATGAAATTTGAAATTTTACTCCATTGTTATTCTGTTTTTGCATACATTTGGTGTATGTGCACCTTTCTATTTATATATATATCTCATACATTCTTTCATACTCTAGACTACAAATACAATATTCTAGAATACACCTTCTATACTCTAACAGCCACCTTGTTGTAACCTCATAAAATCAAAGAATTTCTTTGATTTTCTTTCTTTCTTTTACTGAAACCTGTCTTGGTTTAGACTTCAAATTTTAATTAGTCTTTCATTTGTGAAAATTATAGTTTGATCCCTGAACTTTGAAAATGTTATCGTAGTTGTTTGGTCTCTGGAGCAAAATTATAGGCAATAGTGATTTTGAATTGTATTGATGGCAGGATTGAGGATGAATTATGGGTACAATCTCAGTATGGTTATGTATTTATAATATTTTCATTTTGGTCCTCCAAGTTTGACTAAATTATAAATTGACATCTAAAATTCTGGAGAGAAAAAACCCAGATTGGTCCCTATCTGTAATCTTAGCTTTTCATATGGATTTTGAAGAATAATTGAGATTTATGGGTGAATTATTTTCAATTTTTTATGTTTTCTTTTCTTTTGAATTAGAATCTCGAAACCGTTTGCTTTTTGGATTTTTTTATTCCTGGTCTTCATCCTTGCGTTCAGTAACCGTTACCTGATCTTCTACACACAGCAACATGGATGACTTCTTGACAGCACCAGCCGGCTTCAGCTATAAGTTTTTGATCATAGATGAAGTAGGTCAATCAAATCTTCTGCTTCCATGAACTCACAAAAGCCATAGGTCAATGCAATGTCCAAATTACAAGGTTTAGAAATTCCGACTATATCTGGTGTCCCTCCTCAAGTTTACTAGCAATATTGGAAACAACTTGCAGGGCTGTGCCCCTCGTAATCCAGGCTTTCATTTCTGGGTGGATTTCAAAATCATTGAGAGGAACTGGATTTCCATCCGCTAGCATTACACCATACAAAAAGAGGTGGGTGCAAAGATAATAGATAAAATTCCTCAGAAGATCTGTATGATTTTGTTGCGCTAAGAAATGTTGATTTCCCATCATCAGATTCAGAGCATTTACAGAATCATAATGAAGAACAGTGCAGAAAAGCTTGGTTGAATGATTGTCTATGTGGTGCTGTCGTCTTTTTAGGTGACGACTGCTTGAAGAAAAGTCACCATTTAATTTGTAGGACCATGTCCAAACCTTAACTGATTTGTAGGATCACATTTAATTTCAGAGAGAGCTGAAGACTGGGAAAAAAATTGCTCCCTTATCTCCTTCTAGAATCCTGAAACAGCCTTCTCAAACTAACAATCTTGAGGAGGATGAAACAAATATATTTAGAGGAGGAAGAAGACGTGACATCTTGAGAAGACTAAAGAAAGCAAAATAATTAACCTTCAGGAGGTCCCATTCAGCAGTTTCTCCACTAATCGACCGCTTTGAATGACAGCAACTGCACCTCATCTCCACTAACAGACAGCATCAGCAGCCTTAATAAGTTTCATCGGTGATGATTTTGGTTTAATCTTTGCATGCATTTTTTAATTTAATAATCAGTTTACTGAATCTATAAAAACTTGACTAACATTTAAAAAATACAAAAAAATATTTTGATTTTTTTAACTTCCAGGATTATGAACTAATATGTAAAACAATTATTGATATCAAATAAAAGATTTATTTTTTTTATTTTGTATATTCTAAATTTCATATTTCAAAAAACACGAAGAAATTATTTTTGTATAGATGGGACTATGAATTTATACTTAAGATGTATTCTTGAGATTAAATAAACAGATAATTTATTTTATTTTATAAGTTTTGACTTTAAATAGTTAAGTTTAATATAAGAACCTTCTTATTGAGAATGATTTTTCTTAAATTTTAGACAAATCAACAATTAGACAATACAATACTATTTTAATTTATAATAAACAATAAACAATGCAGTTTACTATAGTTAAGCATATTTAAAGTATATTAGAAGTTATATGTTTTTCCACCCATCATTAGAAAGATCCCGGTCTAGAAAGATGTTTACCCCAAAACCGCACACATGCGATAAGAATGATGTAAATGATATCATAGGATATTTTCTAATATCTTAATATTTTTGGTTTAACTAATTATTAGACATGATACCATAATTTTGTTGATTAAATTACCATGATTATTTTAATTTTTGTTTTTAATTCAACTTTTTCTTTAACAAAGGTTAACATGAAATAAGTCATTTTTTACGAACCCTTTCTCAAAAAGACCAGAATTTTTAGGATTTTAGAGATTTTGAATAAAGAGATTTTAGCGAAGCCCTTATAGTTGAAGTGGTTAAAAGAAAATGGAAACTGCATATTAATTTCATTAATAATAGTGCACATTGAAACAAGCCATACCATTTATTCCAATGCTTGCCCATTAAAGTTCCACCTAGATTTAAGTCTAATGTTTTACTTTTACTTCATTAATTTATTTATTCATGATACATTATTTCATGCTTATTCCTCCTGTCAAAAGATAATTTATTTCATGCTCCCGTTATTTTATTAATTAATCTGTATCTTATTTATTTAGGTTTAATGTTAAATTTGATCCCGTTACAAGTTGATGGGTTGACTCAGGTCAAACCAACCATAATGAAATTGTTTCAATTTTATTTTTTAAGTTAAGATGATAGTGTTATTGAAAAAAATAAAAAATAAGATTAGATTTAAACAAGGTTTCTTGTAATAATCTCCCAAGATTATAAGGTGTCACCAAGTCAAAGTTCCACTTAAAAATTCAAGTCTTTGCCGTGCTCATTTGATTTTTTTTTTTGGTATAAACCACGCGGTGTCCTGGACGCTGGCCCAGACTAATCCACGCTCGCACCGGGTCGGCCCATATAGGGGTAAAGTGCTCCCCAAGAGAGTGTCTCCATACACAAGATGCAGGGTCGAACCCTGTCCGTGCTCATTTGATACGCGGACAGCAGGACACCCCTTCTTTCTTCCGACTGCAATACTCGGCATAAATAGAGAAGAGGAACACAACCCTAAATCATGCACTGTCTCAATACACATCATGAATCTACAACTACCATATTGTTTTTGCTTCTTTCTTCTTCTCCAGCTGCCATTTTCTACCAATGGTCAGGCTTACAAGAACGTATCTTTGGGCAAATCTCTCACTGCTGCTAGTGGTGACCTTCCTTGGACTTCACCATCTGGGGAGTTTGCTTTTGGATTCCAACAAGTTAGTGATGCTGGCTACCTGCTTGCCATATGGTTCAACAAAATACCTGAAAGAACCATAGTCTGGTCAGCTAATAGAAATAATCTAGCTCAGAGAGGATCAACAGTACAACTTACGGCAGATGGTGAGTTGGTTCTGAATGATCAATCAGGAACCCGCATATGGACCACTCCATATTTGGGTGGAAGTCGAGCCGCCTATGGAGCCATGCTTGACACGGGAAACTTCGTGCTAGCAGGACAAGCCGGTGCCAATTTGTGGCAGAGTTTTGATCAACCAACGGATACACTGCTGCCCACACAAAATCTGAATTCAGGCGCTCAACTAATTGCTCCCTACCTGGAAAAGAATTATTCAGATGGGAGATTCAAACTCATTCTAGAAGGTGACGGGAATCTAGTAATGTACACCGTAGCCAATCCATTAACTACCTTAAACGCTTACTGGTCGACCCAAAGTTCTTTAGGTAGCGGTACTTACCAGCTGATCTTTAACCAGTCTGGCTATATGTACCTGGTAACAAGCAATGGCACTATACTCGAGCATGTATTTTCTAATCCAGTATCAATGCAAGATTTCTACCTCAGGGCAACCATAGACTATGATGGAGTTTTTAGGCAATATGTTTATCCAAAGACTTATTCCAGTGGCAGAAGGTGGGGTTTGGCCTGGACGACTTTGCCAAAGTTCTTACCATCAAATATCTGCTTGGCAATTAGGTTCTCATCAGGCAGAGGAGCTTGCGGTTTCAACAGCTATTGCAAAATAGGAGATGACCAAAGACCAAGTTGCAGGTGTCCTCCTGGTTACAATTTCTTAGATCAAAATGATGTGTGGAAGGGATGTAAACAAATGTTTATTTCACAGGATTGTAGCCATCCATCGCAAGAAACAGATAGCTTTGAGATCACGGATATGCTAAACACAAACTTTCCATACACTGATTATGAAATTTTTCTTTCAGTGGACGAGGATTGGTGCAGACAGTCTTGCTTGAGTGACTGTTATTGTGCTGCTGCCACTTTTATTGATAGATCTTGTTGGAAGAAGAGAGGCCCTCTCTCTAATGGCGTAACAGATCCAAGTATTAGTGATAAAGCCCTGATGAAAGTAAGGAAACGCAACCGGACTGAGGAGTTAGCTCAGAAGAAGTGTGCAAAGAAGAGTGATCGATCAGCTTTGATCATATCAGGCTCGGTGCTGTTAGGTAGCTCCATCTTTCTAAATGTTCTCTACGTGTTCTTTACGAACCGACAAAGACAAAATGTGATTCCGCAACACCATCTGATGTGGGACATGAATCTGCAGAATTTTACTTACAATGAGCTCGAAACAGCTACCGGAGGATTCGATGAAGAGCTTGGTAGGGGTGCCTTTGGACCTGTTTACAAAGGGGTACTAGGTGGCGAAGACAAACAAATAATTGCAGTAAAGAAGCTAGAAAAGATGGCAGGAGAGGGCGAGACCGAATTCAAAACAGAAGTGAAAGTTATCGGCAGAACAAAAATCACAAGAATCTGGTTCAACTTGTTGGGTTCTGTAACGAAGGGCAGCATCGCCTTCTGGTCTACGAGTACATTAGCACTGGCTCCTTGTCAAACTACATATTTGGAGATTCAAGGCCTAATTGGAACCGTAGAATGCAAATTGCTTTCGGTGTAGCAAGAGGGCTCCTTTACCTCCATGAAGAATGCAGCTCCCAGATAATCCATTGTGATATCAAGCCTCAAAATATCCTCCTCGACGAATCTTTTAATGCCAGGATTTCTGATTTCGGACTAGCCAAGCTGTTAAAGACAGAGCAGTCTAAAACAATTACTGCAATCAGGGGAACCAAAGGGTATGTAGCTCCTGAATGGTTCAAGAGCTTGCCAGTGACAACGAAAGTAGATACCTACAGCTTTGGCATTCTGCTGCTGGAGCTAGTCTGCTGTAGAAAGAACTTTGAGATTAATGCAAGGGAAGAACATCAGACAGTTCTTGCAGACTGGGCGTGTGATTGTTTCAAAGAAGGAAAGCTGAACCTTTTAGTAGAAGAAGATGAAGAGGCAATGGAGGACATGAAAAGGGTAGAGAGGTTTGTGATGGTTGCAATTTGGTGCATTCAGGAGGATCCATCTTTAAGACCTGCAATGAAGAAAGTTGTGCAGATGCTAGAAGGAGGTGTTCAAGTCTCAGTTCCTCCAGATCCGTCATCATTTATCAGCTCAATCTAAATCCTTTTTTATACACATATCCTGTTGCCAAGCCAATGAATGTGACCTATCTACCTTGTATTTCTATAATCTGTACTTCCTGTCATTTCAGGCATCATGTATTAGACTTTGCACAAGAAGGCTTTAGACACAAGCTTTCATTTTTTTTGTTCACGAGTAGGAAGTAAAATAAGAGATTTAAAATGAATATAATGGAAAAGCTGCATAAAATTAGACATTTTCTGTTTATTTGTTTAGAATGTTAAATATTTGTGAAAACATAATATATTTTTTTCATAGATGCAACGCATTGGATTTTAAAATTTTAAAATCAAAATTTAAAATCTTAACTAACAATTCTAGTTTTTAAATTCAACCAACTCCTTAAAGATAATAATCCTTGGACACTGTGGAAATAATGTTTTAGAATGAAACCACATTCCATTTGAAGACTTGTAATTGAAGTGATCAAAGGAAGGAAGCTTCTGAATAATTTCATGGATACCAGTGAAACAAGCCGTACCATTTATTTCAATGACATTATCAATTTCTCGAAAGCGCACAGCTAATTCCATTCTAGTTTTTTCTCTTTGTTGTTTTTTACATTATTTTTATTTATCTTTCAGGTCAATTTCTTTTTAAATCTACCTATATTTCTTTTTAAATCTGTACTTCCTTACTAGGGAAGAGTCTATAATATTGACAGACACTATAACCCTAGATATTGTCCTTATTATTCCATCTCTTGCGTATAACCTTCTGTCGGTTATGTATTACTACTACTCTTGAGTGCACAATACTTTTTTTATATAGTCGTTATATCATATATAGCGAAAGATGGAACCTATGTAATTTAGACAAAAAAAGTAGCTTGTATTTTAGTCAATTTAGTATTGTAATTATTCTATAAGTTCAACCTCGAATGTAATTGTAAAACTACTCTGAAATTATACATTTATACGTTTAACAAGTTTCATATAAGAACCTTCTTATTGAGAATGATTTTTCTTAAATTTTAGACAAATCAACAATTAGACAATACAATACTATTTTAATTTATAATAAACAATACAATTTACCATAGTTAAGCATAGTCAAGGTATATTAGAAGTGATATGTCTTTCTTATATACAATTAGATTTTGTTGTGACTAAAATATTAGGTGATGATCCTATTGTTTATTTTTTTTACCGATAATAAATAAGAATTTCTTGTTTTTCCACCCATCATTAGAAAGATCCCGGTCTAGAAAGATGTTTACCCCAATGCTGCACACATGCGATAAGAATGATATAAATGATATCGTGGAATATTTTCTAATATCTTAACATTTTTGGTTTAACTAATTATTAGACATGATACCATAATTTTGTTGATTAAATTACCATGATTATTTTAATTTTTGTTTCTAATTCAACTTGTTCTTTAACAAAGGTTAACATGAAATAAGTCATGTTTTGCGAACCCTTCCTTTCTCCAAGATTTAGTAGAAGTTCGTCAAAAGGGCGACCAGAATATGTAACTTTCTATGAACCGGTTCTTTAACGACATTGACTATTGACAAGTCATTTTTGCATTTCTTTCTTCAAGACTTTAGAGAATTTATAGGACTTTAGAGATTTTGAATGAAGAGAATTTAAAGTGGTCAAAAGAAAATGGAAACTACTAATTAATTTCATTAATAATAGTGCCCATTGAAACAAGCCATACCATTTATTACAATGCTTGACCATTAAATTTCCACCTAGATTTAAGTCTAATGCTTTACTCTTACTTCATTAATTTATTTATTCATGATACATTATTTCATGCTTAATTATTCCTCCTGTCAAAATTTAAAATCTTAACTAACAATTCTAGTTTTTAAATTCAACCAACTCCTTAAAGATAATAATCCTTGGACACTGTGGAAATAATGTTTTAGAATGAAACCACATTCCATTTGAAGACTTGTAATTGAAGTGATCAAAGGAAGGAAGCTTCTGAATAATTTCATGGATACCAGTGAAACAAGCCGTACCATTTTTTTCAATGACATTATCAATTTCTCGAAAGCGCACAGCTAATTAATAACATATGTTTTTTGCATGGGTCTATCACTCACCCCTTTCTTCATGTTAATTTTTCATGGACGTTATTTAAAGTTTGCTAGACATTTCTACAAGTATAGATTTATAAGAGGCTTCCTCGTTGTGACCTCATAAAATCAAGAATTTTGTTGATTTTCTTTCTTATTCTTACTGCAACATGTCTTCGTTTAGACTTCAAATCAAATTTTTAAATGGTGATTTAGACATCTCAAGTGCATTCCCCTTCTCCTGCTATTGCGCAAGTCTGCAGCTGAGCATGAAAAGTAAGTTCTAAGTAACTACTTCTAGTTCAGTCAAGGAGGTGTTAGGATTGAGAGTTTGCAGATAATTGAAAGAGAGAAGAATTAGTTTAGAGAGGGAGAAGAGAGAAAAGAGAGGGAAACTGAAATTTAAAATTACATCGTATTGAATTCTGTTTTGCATACATTTGTTGTGTGTGCACTTCTCTATTTATACACATTACACTATTCTAGACTATTCTTCTTCTATACTCTAACATCCCCCCTCAATCTCATGCTTTGACAAACCAAGCATGAGATTGCAATAATGAAAATGAAATACAAGAGTACTTAATTCTTTTGACAAACAGTATGTAAACGAGAGAAGAGAAGGAATTTCATTGGTCTATTTCTTGACCAGAATTTCATTTGTCTCTGTGAGACTTTGAGAATAGAGGGATGAGAAAAAAAAAACAAAAACAAAAAAAAAAAAAAAACAAAAGAAATGGGAGGTAAGAGAGGTGATAGAATGGGTTTGAATTTCATTTATCTACTTCAGTTTTTTTTTCTGAAGGATTTCATTTGGCTTCTTCAGCTTTTCTGAAGTTTTTCTTCAGCTTTTCTGAAGTTTTTGCCGATGAATTTCTTAATCTGTGTAAGAATTCATGTTCTTCTTCTTCTTCTTCATTGGATTAAGTTTTTCTTAATCTCTTTTTTTTTTTTTTTGATTTTTTTGATTTTTTTTTTTGATTTTTTTTTTTTTGCAAAACGGTGGAAGGTTAGGCATAAAACGGCACACCACAACATAAACGACACAGCACACACAAAACGGCACACAAAACATAAAATCTAGGTTTTCTACTAATTCCTCTCTCAGCCACGCCGCAGCCACGTCTCTCATCATCTTCTTCCTCTACTCTGCTCTTCTGAAACCAGAAGAGGGAATACACCAACCTCTTCGTTGCACCAAACACACAGCTTACAGTAGTGATTCTGACCAGACCAACATCAAGTAAGGCACGGAATGGCCTCCTACTGTCAGCTGGTTCGACAGAGTAATCCTCACCAGTAGCCTCACCATTATGTTCTTTATCTCCTTCTTGCTCTGCTCATCCACATACTTCTGGTAAAAACGCCACAAGTGCTTTTGCTATGCTCTGCCTGATCGCATAGATCTGAGACGTGTGTCCTCCACCCTTGACACGAATCCTCATGTCCACTCCAGCAAAACGTTGTCGTTCCAGGAGAAGGATTGGTTCGTAGGCCTTGAATCGGAGGATTGCAGGCTCAACTAGCTCGATTGGGCAGCCGTTGATCTTGATCAGACCGCGACCGCGCTTGTAGTGGGTGACTGCGACTGCTGTTTTCTTCCTTCCGAAGCACTGCACAGACTCTTTCGGCGTCGCCATAGTTGTTTGGCTAGTTGTTTTTTTTTTTTTTTTTTTTTTTTTTTTCAGAAAAAAAAAAAAAAATCCAAGAACAGCAGAGCAAGTCTAATCTGAAATTCAGAATAAAGATTCGGAGAGTCTTCAGTTGCAGCAGAGGATTGATGTGGCGAACCAGAAACGAGCAAAACTGCTAGTGTTTTCTTCGTTTGCATGGAGTATTGTAGGGATCAGTACAAGGAGGCTCATCCAAACAAAATGGTGGCTGGAGACAGAGGTATGCTTCGCTACTTCACGATTCACAATAATTCTCACTCTGTTGCTGCTCTGTTTCAGCTGCTTCTTCGTCTTTTTTTTTTTTTTTTTTTTTTTTTTTATAAGTTGGAGGAGGAACAGATGTTGAAGAACAGAAGTCCTGGCCGTGTTTATTGCAATTGGAGCGTGTTTGCTAAAACTGAAAAGAGCTCAGACCAGTCTCTCGGATGAAAAAGAGAAGGAGCAACAACACTTCTGATACGTGATGAATGAAAGGTAATTGCATTCTACTGGTTTGCAGCAGCTTTATATTGAGACTAGGAAAATTATTACTGAGTGAAGGTTTGAAAGGAATGGAATTACCATGAGCAGCAGCAGGAGCATGGATGATCATCTTCATCGTCTGCTGCAATTTTTTTTTTTTTTTTTCTTCATTGAAGGATCAGATTGCGGAAGCTTGGATCAATTCAAGCGTGAGCGTAAAAGCTCTGATACCATGTTAGGATTGAGAGTTTGCAGATAATTGAAAGAGAGAAGAATTAGTTTAGAGAGGGAGAAGAGAGAAAAGAGAGGGAAACTGAAATTTAGAATTACATCGTATTGAATTCTGTTTTGCATACATTTGTTGTGTGTGCACTTCTCTATTTATACACATTACACTATTCTAGATTATTCTTCTTCTATACTCTAACAGGAGGGCCAAAGCAGGTCTATTGATTTTGCCTCTCTGGATGGATGGCAATTAATGTAGATATGATTTCTCAATTTTGAATCCCAGATGTTGTTTCATACCGTTCCTGACACGATTTGTATGCACCGTCAGTTTGTTTTTATTTTTTCCAAACCTTAATTAGCTTTTGCTTTTGGATTCAACTTGTTAGGGCAAGTCAAATGGCAAGAGCCATTTTGGAGAGCCAGATCTTTAAAATGACTATTTGAATAATATATATATATGGTTTTTTTGTTGATGTGTGCTCCGATGGTAAAAGTCATTTTGGAGAGCTATTTTTTAATCTTATTTTAAATAAAGTTCAATTATTTTGTATATGGTTTAATAATGCAATTAATTATACAATTAATAGGAGTAAGTTATATAATTAAATAATTGCTTTTGAAAAACCCTCCAACAATAAAATTATTATTTTTTATTTATATTTAAATTAAAAAAATGAATTTAAATATAATTAAAAGACCCGCAATATTTGAAATTTAAACAAAATGAGCACATTAACAAATAACCAATAAGTTCAAACATAATTAATTAACATACATTCCATTACAAATAATTCAATTCAATTAATTATAAATTAATACTCCTATTTGCCATAATTTCCAACTTTGTTAAAAACACGTCCAGGCCAAGTTCTGTAACTTCAAAACCATCTCCAGCTCCGATGGAACCTTTAGGAGGCTCCAATATTAGCATCGTTGTATCTTTGCTATCTTTGCCTTGAGCAGATCAAGACGAGACTCTGTGGCTGATCAATATGAGACCATGTGACTTGAATTTGTTTAATTTCAATCAAAATTGGTATTTAAATTTTCAATTTTAACAATTATATATTAATTTATTATGAAAATTTTATATGATTAAATCACTTTTTAGTAAAAAAAAATAATACTCAAAATATAAAACTCTCTCAATCATATTTTTGAGACACGCTTATTTTCAAGTGTAAGTTAGCTTGTCCCGGGGGGAATCTATAGAAACAAAAATTTCCTACCAATTAAATTGTGCCATGCGTTATCTTTATTTTAATTTTACATAAAATAATAAAATAAAATGAAAATAAATGGACCTTCACATATTTCTCGGTCAATAAAAGGTTGACTAGGATGAAATATCTAAGATATTTTATCATAAATATAAGATATCATAAATAAAAATCAACCAATAAAATAAGTCCATGTGGTATTGAAAAAAAATCTAGAAGCCCCGACAAACCTCTATAAATAGAGCATTTCAAGTAAGGAAAGAATCCAAATATTATTTATTTGTTTTTGTAAGAATATTTCAAATAGAGATTATACTCAGTCATATATTTAATAAAAACATCTTGTTTAATTTTAAATACTTAAAATTTTGTTTATAGAGATACAATAAGATTTTTATAACTTAGACTCTTTAAAACCAAGGTCATTGTAAAAAAGATTCCCAAAACATTTTATTTTATTATACTGAAATTCAAGCCAGGTAACCACAATATGTCATCCATCACATTGCAAGTCTTTGTTTGGTTGTGAAGACTTGATAAAGGGTAGGGCCCATTGCAAAAGACTTAGGAAGGGTAAATTTTGAAGTCCTTGGATACACAAAGCAACATGAATTATTGCCCTGGTCCCAAGTTTCTGTTGAATAAATGACTTGCAACGTTTCAAACACTAACAATTATGTGGTTCTTGTTCAATATTCCACCTTTTTTTTCCATTTCAATATCTACACTAATATGGACTTGTTGGCCCACCATACGTACCATTGCCTCGATCCTTGTAAGGGCAAAGACTTCTGGAATGCTGCTCTCGGGGATTTGAAAAGTCCGTGTTCGAACCTTTAATGAAATTTCTAATTGCTAATAGTAGCCTGGAAAACTCCGTCTTGCCCTTGTGATGGACCATTTTTGTGCATAAATATGTTTTTTAGTCCATTGTTACAAGCATGTGACTTCAAAGATCCTGGGAATGGCTTCTGCTATTTTTACTTTGATGTTCCTAGCAACAATGGTGCTGTTACAGCTTATGGCTGTTGCTCAAACTGATGGAAGCAACCCTGTGGGTGCATCCATCACTGCAAATGATGATGCTCCTCCATGGCTTTCTTCCTCTGGAGAATTTGCGTTCGGGTTTCGCCAGATGGAGAACAAGGATTATTTCTGGTTGTCCATTTGGTATGAAAAGATTCCTGAGAAGACCGTAGTTTGGTATGAAAAATTATTTTTAAAATTATTTTCAATTACGTTATTAAACAATTATTTAATAATTTTTTATCCGTCGATGTCAGTGAGTTTTATTGTATAGATTTTCATCATTCAAGCTCTATATGTTCTTGTTCCAGTCTTTTCTATATGGTATGAACTCGACAACCCCTCAAAAGAAAAATCTCGACCCCAGACCATTTACAACTGGAGCTTTCTCTTTCTTTTTCTCTTTTGGTGTCGTTTTGATTTTGAACCCGGAACGGCACGCCGTAACGGAACCGAGACGTTCCGGCCGGAATTTCCGGAACGGACCGGAATTGAAACCGAGACGAAAACGACGCCATTTTGTCTCGGTTTTTTGAACGAAACGAAACGTTCCGGTCGTTCTGGCCGGAACAGAACGGAACTAACAGCTATGCTCGATACCGTTTACTTTTTGGATTTTTTTTATTCTAGTTGCGTTAAACATCAGGTATAAGAGACTGGTGCGCGCGCAGAGAGAGGCATAGCACAGCAACATGGATAATAATCCTCGGACACGGTGGAAATAATGTTTTAGAATGAAACCACACTCCATTTGAAGACCTGTAATAACCCTCCTGCCATTTGTTCAAATTACGTTGGATAGAAAAATTGAAGTGGTCAAAGGAAGGAAGCTTCTGAATAATTTCATGGATACCATACCAGTGAAACAAGCCATACCATTTATTTTTGCACGGGTCTATCACTCACCCCTTTCTTCACGTACGCTAACTGAGATTTAGCCATCTCAAGTGCATTCCACCTTCTCCTGCTATTGCGCAAGTCTGCATTAATGCTGAGCATGAAAAGTAAGTTCTAACTAACTGCTTCCTAGTTCTTCAGTCAAGGAGGGCCAGAGCAGGTCTATTGATTTCGCCTCTCTGGATGGATGGCAATTAATGTAGATTTGATTTCTCAATTTTGAATCACAGATGTTGTTTCATACCGTTCCTGACACGATTTGTATGCACCGTCTGTTTACTTTTATTCTCTTCAAACCTTAATTAGCTCTTGCTTTTGGATTCAACTTGTTCTATAACAAATGATTGAAGTCATTTCTTGCGAGTCCTTTCTTCCCCCAACATTTAGTACCACAATATTCAAACGATGCTGTTCCAAAAGCGTGTCTTCATGATAAAATGGTTTGAAATTTGCTTTATGTTTCTCTGGAATCAAAATTTGTTATCTTATAAGAGTTTAGAATAATCAAAATTTTAATTATTTTACTTGGATTCACAAAAAATGACTAAAAAATTAATTGCAAATTTTGTAACGAATTATTGTTTATTTGTTTTTGTAAGAATATTTTAAATAGAGATTATACTCAATCATATATTTAATAAAAACATCTTGTTTAATTTTAAATGCTCAAAATTTTGTTTATAGAGATACAATAAGATTTTTATAACTTAGACTCTTTAAAACCAGGATTATTTTATTATACTGAAATACTAGCCAGATAACCACAATATGTCATCCATCACATTGCAGGTCTTTGTTGGGTTGTGAAGACTTGATAAAGGGTAGGGCCCATTGCGAAAGACTTGACGAAGGGTAAATTTTTGAAGTCTTTTGATTCATAGAGCACATGAATTATTGCCCTGGTCCCAAGTTTCTGTCGAATATATGACCTGCAACGTTTCAAACACTTATAATTATGTGGTTGTTGTTCAATATTCTACCTTTTTTCCATCGAAATTTACCATTTCAATAATTATTTTCAATAACTACACATTAATATGGACTTGTTGGCCCACCATATGAACCATTGCCTCGATCCTTGTAAGGGCAAAGACTTCTTGAATGCTGCTTTCGGGATTTGAAAAGTCCGTGTTCAACTTCAAACCTTTAATGAAATTTCTTGTTGCTAATAGTAGCCTGGAAAACTCCGTCTTGCCCTTGTGATGGACCATTTTTGTGCATAAATATGTGTTTTAATCCATTGTTACAAGTATGTGAGTTCAAAGATCCTGGGAATGGCTTCTGCTATTTTTACTCTGATGTTCCTAGCAACAATGATGCTGTTACAGCTTATGGCTGTTGCTCAAACTGATGGAAGCAAGCCTGTGGGTGCATCCATCACTGCAAATGATGATGCTCCTTCATGGCTTTCTTCCTCTGGAGAATTTGCGTTCGGGTTTCGCCAGATGGAGAACAAGGATTATTACTTGTTGTCCATTTGGTATGAAAAGATTCCTGAGAAGACCGTAGTTTGGTATGCAATGGGAGAGGATCCTACAGATGATCCTGCTGTATCAAGGGGATCGAAGGTGGAGCTGACGGCTGATAGTGGGCTGGTGCTAACTGATCCTGAGGGCAACAGAATATGGTCATCTGGTGGCTTTCTAGGTACAGTTTCGTCAGGTGTCATGAATGACACTGGCAACTTCGTGCTTCAAGACAGAAATTCTGACAGGTTGTGGGAGAGTTTCACCCATCCCACCGATACACTGTTGCCTACTCAGATTGTGGAGGCTGCAGGGATAGTTTCTTCTAGGAGGACGGAGACCAACTTTTCGCTTGGGAGATTCCAGCTCCGTTTTCTTGATGATGGAAATCTCGTGCTGAATGCCATGAATTTTCCAACCAAATTTGCTTACGATGAATACTATACAAGTGGAACTTCTGATGATTCAAATTCATCAAATTCTGGTTATCGATTGATTTTCAATGAGTCAGGCTACATGTACATATTAAGAAGAAATGGGCAGAGATCGTACCTCACAGAAGGAACAGTTCCGACAGACTTCTATCATAGGGCAACTCTCAATTTTGATGGTGTTTTCACTCAATATTTTTACCCAAAAGCATCTAGCGGTAACAGAAGCTGGTCCTCAGTCTGGTCCAAACCAGATAATATATGTGTCGATATGCGATCGGGCTTGGGTAGTGGAGTGTGTGGATATAACAGCATCTGCGATCTAAAAGCTGATAAAAGGCCAGAATGTAATTGTCCAAAAGGTTTTTCATTGCTTGATCAAAATGACAAGTATGGAAGCTGCATACCAGATTTCGAACTAGGCTGCAGATCTGATGGACTCAATTCCACCGAAGATCAGTATGATTTTACGGAGCTCACAAATGTTGATTGGCCAACATCTGATTATGAGAGGTACAGACCTTATGAAGAAGATGAGTGCCGAAAGTCTTGCTTGAATGATTGTCTATGTTCTGTTGCCATTTTTAGAGATGGCTGCTGGAAGAAGAAGTTACCACTCTCGAATGGAAGAGTTGACATTGGTATGAATGGGAAGGCTTTCCTCAAATTTCGGAAAGGTTCTGTTCCTCTGGATAGGCCTCCTCTTCCGCTTCCTGGAGATAATAAGAAACCAGACACTAAGCTCATCACTGGATCAGTAGTCCTTGGTACCTCTGTATTTGTCAACTTTGTACTGGTTGGTGCTTTCTGTCTCACTTCTTCCTTCATTTATCGCAAGAAAACTGAAAAAACCCCGGAAGGTGGAAGTTGTCTGGAGACAAACTTGCGGTATTTTTCATACAAAGAGCTCGCTGAAGCGACAAATGACTTCAAAGATGAGCTGGGAAGAGGAGGTTTTGGTGTCGTTTACAAGGGGACAATACAGGCAGGCTCTACTAAAGTTGTTGCTGTCAAGAAGTTAGATAGAGTGGTTCAGGATGGGGAAAAAGCATTTAAAACTGAAGTACAGGTGATTGGCCAGACGCATCACAAGAATCTGGCCCGGTTGCTAGGATTCTGTGACGAGGGGCAGAATCGATTGCTGGTGTACGAGTTCTTGAGTAATGGCACTCTAGCAAACTTCCTTTTCGGAAGCTTCAGGCCAAGTTGGAAGCAAAGGACCCAAATTGCCTTCGGCATTGCGAGAGGACTCTTGTACCTGCATGAAGAATGTGGCACCCAAATCATTCACTGCGATATAAAGCCTCAGAACATACTTCTTGATGATTATTACAACGCTCGCATATCTGATTTTGGACTGGCAAAGCTTTTGGCGATGGACCAGAGCAAAACTCAAACTGCTATGAGAGGAACAAAAGGATATATCTCACCTGAATGGTTCAGGAACAAGCCAATCACTGTGAAGGTTGATGTGTATAGCTTCGGTGTCATTCTGCTAGAGATCATCTGCTGTAGAAAAAGTGTAGATTTGGAGATCGGTGAAGCTGAGAATCCGTTGCTGACTGATTGGGCTTATGACTGCTATGTGAATGGCACTTTGGATGTTTTAATTGGAGATGACACGGAGGCCATGAATGACATGTCGACGCTAGAGCGTCTTTTGAAGGTCGGGATTTGGTGTATTCAAGAGGAGCCATCTCTCAGACCCACCATGAGGAAGGTCACACAGATGCTTGAAGGAGTTATTGAAGTTCCTGCTGCTCCAAATCCATGTCCATACAGTACATTTAGCAATTACTATCAGTAATGATCTTCATTTCACTTAGATATGATCTTTCTATCGTTTCTTCCTCCATGTAATGTATTGGAACTCTGTTAAATTTGAAACAGTTTCATAGGAATTGTTGAAGAATGAAGACTAAAGATTGATTCCAAGCCTACAATTAATGCCAGGATTTTTACTATCTTTAAATTATTATGTTTCCTAAATAAGATCATATTGATTGATCAAAGTTCTAGTTTTCATTGTAAGTATTTTCCTATTTAGATTGTAGAAGAGGAAGTTGTAAGCAAATGGGGAAACCCTATTTGAATGTAATGCTTCAAGTTTTTAATATAAATAAGAGAAGAGGGATAACAATAACCTCACACTTGAAATTCTGCTCATTCTTGTTATTCCTTAGTGTTCTTCATTGTTCTTTATTTCCGCACAATTCTAGTTTTGAATTATGTTGACTTTTGTTTCTTTGATTTCCAACAGGAATCACCATGCTGTGATGAATCCCATGAAACTATGAATTTGAATAAAACTTTTTACAGCAAAAAGTGAACCCATCAAACACCATTGCATCATTACACCATGCTTGTTTCTGCTCTCCCTTCGCATAATGAAAACCAGCAACTTTGTCCCTCGGATCTCATGAATCTACTGGATTTTTTTTATCAGGACAGGAACTGCTGATAACGATACAATGGACTGTAGAACCCATATCATTACTTCTATACCAGCATTTGTCTTCATAGAAAATAGACTGAGACCTCCATGACTCAGACGCCCTCTCTGGAGGGACTGCAAGGATTGTAATGAAGTAATTGACCAGCAACAACTTTCATTTATGCAGCGTTGGAAGTCTTGCTATGGTATGCTGGAGGGACTACAATATTTATTTATTTTTACATTGTTTCAAATTAGTTTTCTTAGTGTTTTGAAATTATTTTGATTATGACGGTATAAAAATAATTTTTAAAAATAATATATATAATTTTAATATATTTTAAAAAATATATAGTTCAAGTCAATCAAGAAGGGGCGGAGTCTGCATTAATTTTGTTTTCATCGAAAATTAGTTATTATGTAAGAGAGTAATAAAAAACTATTTTTAAAATCTCACCTAATCATTTAGTTTCTAAGGAGTTGTAATCATTCCTGAGAGAGAATGGATAGGAAAAGACAACAATGCTTTTGGAGGGGTAGATATAAATTATATAAAAAAATGAGGAGCATTGAGGTTATTGCATATGAGTTGATAAATATAAATAGGAAGAGAAAAAAAAAAGAATTGGAGAAGTTAAGTTCACAAGGTAAGATTTAAGGTTTGATGCGTCAATTGATATTACTGGTTGAGATTTAGGGTTTTGAAGTTTAAATTTTGGGTTATATTTACAAGCTCATTGAAATATTATGAATTAGTTACTAATTTATTTGGTTGGTTTTTAGATGAATTTTTTTAGGAATAATAGTTTTGAGATTAATTTGGTTTAATTGATGTTTCGGGTGCAAGTAATTGTGAAAAACAAGAAAGTGTATTGAGGAAGAGGAAGATAAAATTTTAGTTTGGTCTTTCATTTGTCATAGTTACAGTTTGATCCCTCAACTTTGAAAACATTATAGTAGTTTGGTCTCTGGAGCAAATCATAGGAAATAGTGATTTTGAGTTGTATTGATGGCAGGATTGAGGATGACTTATGGGTACAGTTTCAATATAGTTATGTATTTATTATATTTTTATTTTGGTACATTATAATTTGACGAAATTATAATTTTACATCTGCGAAAATCCCAGATTGGTCCCTAGCTGTAATCTTAGTTTTTCAGATGGATTCTGAAGAATAAATGAGATTTATTGGTGAATTATTATTATCATCAAGTTTAATGTTTTATTTTCTTTTGAATTAGAATCTCGATACCGTTTGCCTTTTGGATTTTTTTTAATTCTAGTTGCGTTAAACATCAGGTACGTATAAGAGACGGGCGCGCGCGCAGAGAGAGGCATAGCACAGCAACATGGATAATAATCCTCGGACACTGTAGAAATAATGTTTTTAAATGAAACCACACTCATTTGAAGACTTGTAATAACCCTTCTGCCATTTGATTCTAATTACGTTGGACAGAAAAATTGAAGTGGTCAAAGGAAGGAAGCTTCTGAATAATTTCATGGATAACATACCAGCGAAACAAGCCATGCCATTTATTTCAACGACATTGCAAATAATATCTTTTTTGCATGGGTCTATCACTCACCCCTTTCTTCACGTTAACTGAGATTTAGACATCTCAAGTGCATTCCACCTTCTCCTGTGATAGATCCCTGGTATTTTGATGCACTAAAAAGAAATTCTCTTTCTTCACGTTAACTGAGATTTAGACATCTCAAGTGCATTCCACCTTCTCCTGTGATAGATCCCTGGTATTTTGATGCACTAAAAAGAAATTCTCTTCTGGTGAGAATGTACCAATACTTAATAATTCTTTTCTTGATAACCTTAACAAGTTCTTGGCTTCCTTATATAAGCCACTGCTACAACAGAATGCCGAAATAATAGGAACTAATAGCAATACTGGAAATTAAAAGTACATAATAAGAATAACACTAAATAATAAGAATAACACGTAAACTGCCACGACCCTTCCACGTTTGCTTGTAACCTGCAAACTTCCTTCCACTTCTGTCATACTTCTTCCACTTCTGCCAAATAATGCTCCATTGCCTTTTCCCACGTTTGCATGTAATGCAACACCTTACCCCCCAATATTTGGGGTTTGGCTTGCCTACTCTTTGTGGACATCGTGGCCTATCATCCTGCTATTGAGCAAGGAGGGCCAGAGCAGGTCTATTGATTTTGCCTCTCTGGATGGATGGCAATATATGTAGATTTGATTTCTCAATTTTGAATCACAGATGTTGTTTCATACCGTTCCTGTCACGATTTGTATGCACCGTCAGTTTACTTTTATTCTTTTCAAACCTTAATTAGCTTTTGCTTTTGGATTCAACTTGTTCTATAACAAATGATAGAAGTCATTTCTTGCGAGTCCTTTCTTCCCCCAACATTAATTAGTACCACAATATTCAAACGATGTTGTTCCAAAAGCGTGTCTTCATGATAAAAAGGTTTGGAATTTGCTTTATGTTTCTTTGGAATCAAATATGTTCATCTTATAAGAGTTTAGAATAATCAAAATTTTAATTATTTTACTTGGATTCACAAAAAATGACTAAAAAAATAGAATTTTCTAAGAAGAAAAAAACTTATTTAATGATATTGAGTACGGTACAAGTCATTTCTTGCATTTCTTTCTCCAAGTTTTAGTTGAATTTTCTCAAAAGGTTCTAGTTGAATATATAATTTGTTAGAATTCAAGAGATTTTCAATAAAGAAAATTCAATATGTTTAATAACGATTTTTTCGTTGTTGAACAATTTCAATTTTTTTTATCGAATTTGCAACTGTGAAACCTTTATTGTAGAAGTGGTCAAGGGAGAATGGAAACTACTAATTTATTTCATGAGAACAAGTGACCATTGAAACAAGCCTTGCCATATATTCCGATGACATTAATAACTTCTCTTTTTTGAACAACCCTTTCCTCGCCGGAAAACTTGACCATTAAAATTTACAATTTTCTCAGGCTTTTACTTTTTCTTCATTAAATTTATTCATGATAGTTTATTTCACGCTTATTCCTCAGGTCAAATGATAATTTGTTTCATGCTCCCATTAATTTATTCATTTGTATCTTAAATTTAATGTCTTTTTAAGTAGTGTAAGGCTCAAAAGTTTATGGATTGCTTCAGGTCAAACAATAATAAAATCATTTCAATTTTATTTTTTAAAGTTGAGACTACATTGTTTTGAAAGAAAAAAAATTGATTAGATTTGAACAAGGTTTTTAGTACTCACTTAACCTCCCAATATTATTAGTTGTCACTAAGGTTGTTAAATTCACTTTTTTGACACGACACGAAAAACATAATGTAAAATCGGATCATAAAATCACAAATATTTTTTTTAACTATATATTAACAATTTCAGCCAATAAATTAAATTACATTAAAATTTGATAAAGAGTGTTAACAATATTATAATCAATTAGTGATCTAAATAAATAAGAAAGATAAATAATATAAATCAAGAAATCAATGACATGAAAAAAAAAAACTCAAAATCAAATTTTCCAATATGGTCAACCTCAAATGTAATTGTAAAACTACTCTGAAATTATACATTCATACGTTTAACAAGTTTCATATAAGAACCTTCTTATTGAGAATGATTTTTTCTTAAATTTTAGACAAATCAACAATTAGACAATACAATAATATTTTAATTTATAATAAACAATACAATTTACCATAGTTAAGCATAGTTAAGGTATATTAGAAGTGATATGTCTTTCTTATATACAATTAGATTTTGTTGTGACTAAAATATTAAGTGATGATTCTATCTTTTATTTTTTTTACCGATAATAAACAAGAATTTCTTGTTATTCCACCCATCATTAGACAGATCCCGGTCTAGAAAGATGTTTACCCCAATGCCGCACACATGTGATAAGAATGATATAAATGATATCGTAGAATATTTTCTAATATCTTAATATTTTTGGTTTAACTAATTATTAGACATGATACCATAATTTTGTTGATTAAATTACCATGATTATTTTAATTTCTGTTTTTAATTCAACTTGTTCTTTAACAAAGGTTAACATGAAATAAGTCATTTTTTAAGTTAAGATGATAGAGTTATTGAAAAAAAAAAAATTAGATTTGAACAAGGTTTCTAGTAATAATCTGCCAAGATTATAAGGTGTCACCAAGTCAAAGTTCCACCTAGATTCAAGTCTTTGCCGTGCTCATTTGATACGCGGACAGCAGGACACCCCTTCTTTCTTCCGACTGCAATACTCGGCATAAATAGAGAAGAGGAACACAACCCTAAATCATGCAATGTCTCAAATTCACATCATGAATCTACAACTACCATATTGTTTTTGCTTCTTTCTTCTTCTCCAGCTGCCATTTTCTACCAATGGCCAGGCTTACAATAACGTATCTTTGGGCTCATCTCTCACTGCTGCTAGTGGTGACCTTTTTTGGACTTCACCATCTGGGGAGTTTGCTTTTGGATTCCAACAAGTTAGTGATGCTGGCTACGTACCTGCTCGCCATATGGTTCAACAACATACCTGAAAGAACCATAGTCTGGTCAGCTAATAGAAATAATCTAGCTCAGAGAGGATCAACAGTACAACTTACGGCAGATGGTCAGTTGGTTCTGAATAATCAATCAGGCACACGAATATGGACCAGACCAGAGTTGGGTGGAAGTGGAGCCGCCTATGCAGCCATGCTTGACACGGGAAACTTCGTGCTAGCAGGACAAGCCGGTGCCAATTTGTGGCAGAGTTTTGATGAACCAACGGATACACTGCTGCCCACACAAAATCTGAATTTAGGCGGTGAACTAATTGCTCCCTACCTGGAAAAGAATTATTCCGATGGGAGATTCAAGCTCATTCTACAAGATGACGGGAATCTCGTAATGCAAACCACAGCCTATCCATTAACTACCTCAATTTTCGCTTACTGGACGACCCAAAGTTCTATAGGTAGCGGTCACCAGCTGATCTTTAACCAGTCTGGCTATATGTACGTGGTAGCAACCAATGGCACTATACTGAATCCAGTATTTTCTAATTCAGTACCATCGCAAGATTTATATCTCAGGGCAACCATAGACTATGATGGAGTTTTTAGGCAATATGTTTATCCAAAGACTGCTTCCGGTGGCAAAAGGTGGGCTATGAACTGGACGACTTTGCCAAACTCCATACCGTCAAATATCTGCTTGGCAATTAGGTACTCAGCAGCCAGTGGAGCTTGCGGTTTCAACAGCTATTGCACATTAGGAGATGACCAAAGACCAAGTTGCAGGTGTCCTCCTGGTTACACTTTCTCTGATCACGATGATGAGAGGAAGGGATGTAAGAAAACCTTTATTTCACAGGATTGTGATCATCCATCTCAAGAAATAGATAGCTTTGAGATCAGGGATATGCCAAACACTAACTTTCCATATGCTGATTATGAAGTTTTTAGTCCCGTGGACGAGGATTGGTGCAGACAATCTTGCTTGAGTGACTGCTATTGTGATGTTGCCACTTTTATAGATGGAAAATGTTGGAAGAAGAGAGGCCCTCTCTTGAATGGAGTAACAGATCCAAGCCTCCGTGATAAAGCCCTGATGAAAGTAAGGATAGCCAACAGGACTGCAGGTTCAAGTGCAAAGAAGAGAGATCCATCAGCTTTGATCGTAACAGGCTCGGTGCTTTTAGGTAGCTCCATCTTTCTAATTGTTCTCTCTCTGCTAGGAATCTACGTGTTCTTTACTCGATGGAACCGACAAAAACGAAAGGTGATTCCGCAACACCATGTCATTCGGGACATGAATCTGCAGAATTTTACTTACAATGAGCTCGAAACAGCTACCGGAGGATTCGATGAAGAGCTTGGTAGGGGTGCCTTTGGACCTGTTTACAAAGGGGTACTAGGTGACGAAGACAAACAAATAATTGCAGTAAAGAAGCTAGAAAAGATGGCAGGGGAGGGCGAGACCGAATTCAAAACAGAAGTGAAAGTAATCGGCAGAACAAATCACAAGAATCTGGTTCAGCTTGTTGGGTTCTGTAACGAAGGGCAGCATCGCCTTCTGGTCTACGAGTACATGAGCAGTGGCTCCTTGTCAAACTACATATTTGGAGATTCAAGGCCTAATTGGCACCGTAGAATGCAAATTGCTTTCGGTGTAGCAAGAGGGCTCCTTTACCTCCATGAAGAATGCAGCTCCCAGATAATCCATTGTGATATCAAGCCTCAAAATATCCTCCTCGACGAATCTTTTAATGCCAGGATTTCTGATTTCGGACTAGCCAAGCTGTTAAAGACAGAGCAGTCTAAAACAACTACTGCAATCAGGGGAACCAAAGGGTATGTAGCTCCTGAATGGTTCAAGAACTTGCCAGTGACAACGAAAGTAGATACCTACAGCTTTGGCATTCTGCTGCTGGAGCTAGTCTGCTGTAGAAAGAACTTTGAGATTAATGCAAGGGAAGAACATCAGACAGTTCTTGCAGACTGGGCGTGTGATTGTTTCAAAGAAGGAAAGCTGAACCTTTTAGTAGAAGAAGATGAAGAGGCAATGGAAGACATGAAAAGGGTAGAGAGGTTTGTGATGGTTGCAATTTGGTGCATTCAGGAGGATCCATCTTTAAGACCTGCAATGAAGAAAGTTGTGCAGATGCTAGAAGGAGGTGTTCAAGTCTCAGTTCCTCCAGATCCTTCATCATTTATCAGCTCAATCTAAATCCTTTTTTATACACATATCCTGTTGCCAAGCCAATGAATGTGACCTATCTACCTTGTATTTCTATAATCTGTACTTCCTGTCATTTCAGGCATCATGTATTAGACTTTGCACAAGAAGGCTTAAGACACAAACTTTCATTTTTTTTGTTCACGAGTAGGAAGTAAAATAAGAGATTTAAAATGAATATAATGGAAAAGCTGCATAAAATTAGACATTTTCTGTTTATTTGTTTAGAATGTTCAATATTAGTGAAAACAAAATATTTATTTTTTCATAGATGCAATGCTTTGGATTTTAAAATTTTAAAATCAAAATTTAAAATCTTAACTAACAATTCCAGTTTTTAAATTCAACCAACTCCTTAAAGATAATAATCCTTGGACACTGTGGAAATAATGTTTTAGAATGAAACCACATTCCATTTGAAGACTTGTAATTGAAGTGATCAAAGGAAGGAAGCTTCTGAATAATTTCATGGATACCAGTGAAACAAGCCGTACCATTTTTTTCAATGACATTATCAATTTCTCGAAAGCGCACAGCTAATTAATAACATATGTTTTTTGCATGGGTCTATCACTCACCCCTTTCTTCACGTTAATTTTTCATGAACGTTATTTAAAGTTTGCTAGACATTTCTACAAGTATAGATTTATAAGAGGCTTCCTCGTTGTGACCTCATAAAATCAAGAATTTTGTTGATTTTCTTTCTTATTCTTACTGCAACATGTCTTCGTTTAGACTTCAAATCAAATTTTTGAATGGTGATTTAGCCATCTCAAGTGCATTCCACCTTCTGCTATTGCGCAAGTCTGCAGCTGAGCATGAAAAGTAAGTTCTAAGTAACTACTTCTAGTTCAGTCAAGGAGGGCCAGAGCAGGTCTATTGATTTTGCCTCTCTGGATGGATGGCAATATATGTAGATTTGATTTCTCAATTTTGAATCACAGATGTTGTTTCATACCGTTCCTGACACGATTTGAATGCACCGTCAGTTTGTTTTTATTTTTTCCAAACCTTAATTAGCTTTTGCTTTTGGATTCAACTTGTTAGGGCAAGTCAAATGGCAAGAGCCATTTTGGAGAGCCAGATCTTTAAAATGACTATTTGAATAATATATATATTGTTTTTTTGTTGATGTGTGCTCCAATGGTAAAAACCATTTTGGAGAGCTATTTTTTAATCTTATTTTAAATAAAGTTTAATTATTTTGTATATGGTTTAATTATGCAATTAATTATACAATTAATAGGAGTAAGTTATATAATTAAATAATTGTTTTTGAAAAACCCTCCAACAATAAAATTATTATTTTTTATTTATATTTAAATTAAAAAAATGAATTTAAATATAATTAAAAGACCCGCAATATTTGAAATTTAAATAAAATGAGCACATTAACAAATAACCAATAAGTTCAAACATAATTAATTAACATACATTCCATTACAAATAATTCAATTAAATTAATTATAAATTAATACTCCTATATGCCATAATTTCCAACTTTGTTAAAAACACGTCCAGGCCAAGTTCTGTAACTTCAAAACCATCTCCAGCTCCGATGGAACCTTTAGGAGGCTCCAATATTAGCATCGTTGTATCTTTGCTATCTTTGCCTTGAGCAGATCAAGACGAGACTCTGTGGCTGATCAATATGAGACCATGTGACTTGAATTTGTTTAATTTCAATCAAAATTGGTATTTAAATTTTAACAATTATATATTAATTTATTATGAAAATTTTATATGATTAAATCACTTTTTAGTAAAAAAAAATAATACTCAAAATATAAAACTCTCTCAATCATATTTTTGAGACACGCTTATTTTCAAGTGTAAGTTAGCTTGTCCCGGGGGGAATCTATAGAAACAAAAATTTCCTACCAATTAAATTGTGCCATGCGTTATCTTTATTTTAATTTTACATAAAATAATAAAATGAAATGAAAATAAATGGACCTTCACATATTTCTCGGTCAATAAAAGGTTGACTAGGATGAAATATCTAAGATATTTTATCATAAATATAAGATATCATAAATAAAAATCAACCAATAAAATAAGTCCATGTGGTATTGAAAAAAAATCTAGAAGCCCCGACAAACCTCTATAAATAGAGCATTTCAAGTAAGGAAAGAATCCAAATATTATTTATTTGTTTTTGTAAGAATATTTCAAATAGAGATTATACTCAGTCATATATTTAATAAAAACATCTTGTTTAATTTTAAATACTCAAAATTTTGTTTATAGAGATACAATAAGATTTTTATAACTTAGACTCTTTAAAACCAAGATCATTGTAAAAAAGATTCCCAAAACATTTTATTTTATTATACTGAAATTCAAGCCAGGTAACCACAATATGTCATCCATCACATTGCAAGTCTTTGTTTGGTTGTGAAGACTTGATAAAGTGTAGGGCCCATTGCAAAAGACTTGAGGAAGGGTAAATTTTGAAGTCTGCGGATACACAAAGCAACATGAATTATTGCCCTGGTCCCAAGTTTCTGTTGAATAAATGACTTGCAATGTTTCAAACACTAACAATTATGTGGTTCTTGTTCAATATTCCACCTTTTTTTTCCATTTCAATATCTACATTATTATGGACTTGTTGGCCCACCATACGTACCATTGCCTCGATCCTTGTAAGGGCAAAGACTTCTTGAATGCTGCTCTCGGGGATTTGAAAAGTCCGTGTTCGAACCTTTAATGAAATTTCTTGTTGCTAATAGTAGCCGGGAAAACTCCATCTTGCCCTTGTGATGGACCATTTTTGTGCATAAATATGTTTTTTAATCCATTGTTACAAGTATGTGAGTTCAAAGATCCTGGGAATGGCTTCTGCTATTTTTACTTTGATGTTCCTAGCAACGATGGTGCTGTTACAGCTTATGGCTGTTGCTCAAACTGATGGAAGCAAGCCTGTGGGTGCATCCATCACTGCAAATGATGATGCTCCTTCATGGCTTTCTTCCTCTGGAGAATTTGCGTTCGGGTTTCGCCAGATGGAGAACAAGGATTATTTCTTGTTGTCCATTTGGTATGAAAAGATTCCTGAGAAGACCGTAGTTTGGTATGCAATGGGAGAGGATCCTACAGATGATCCTGCTGTATCAAGGGGATCGAAGGTGGAGCTGACGGCTGATAGTGGGCTGGTGCTAACTGATCCTCAGGGCAACCGAATATGGTCATCTGGTGGCTTTCTAGGTGCAGTTCGTCAGGTGTCATGAATGACACTGGCAACTTCGTGCTTCAAGACAGAAATTCTGACAGGTTGTGGGAGAGTTTCACCCATCCCACCGATACACTGTTGCCTACTCAGATTGTGGAGGCTGCAGGGATAGTTTCTTCTAGGAGGACGGAGACCAACTTTTCGCTTGGGAGATTCCAGCTCCGTTTTCTTGATGATGGAAATCTCGTGCTGAATGCCATGAATTTTCCAACCAAATTTGCTTACGATGCCTACTATACAAGTGAAACTTCTGATGATTCAAATTCATTAAATTCTGGTTATCGATTGATTTTCAATGAGTCAGGCTACATGTACATATTAAGAAGAAATGGGCTGAGAGAGGATCTCACAGAAGGAACAGTTCCTACAGACTTCTATCATAGGGCAACTCTCAATTTTGATGGTGTTTTCACTCAATATTTTTACCCAAAAGCATCTAGCGGTAACAGAAGCTGGACAGACCAATGCTGGGGAAGATTACTCAGGATAAGATTATTTGGCCAGCTCACGCCTCGGGTATTTTCTCTATCGCTTCAGCCTGGAATCTCTTAAGAAGTTCTAAAGAGAATTCCACCTTGCATGGGTTGATTTGGTACAACCACCACGTCCCACGCTACTCTTTGATTTTATGGTTGGCTTCGAGAGGTAGATTGTCAACAATGGACAGACCAATGCTGGGGACTACAACAGGAAGCTGTACCTGTATCCTTTGTGGAAGTGAGGATGAATCGCACATCCACCTGTTTTTTCAATGCACTTACACTGGATTTTTCTGGAACAGGCTTACCTCTTTTGCTCAGCAACAATAGCCTGAGGTAAACTGGGAAAATGTTCTTCAATGGGCTGGGAAAAAAATCATTAAAAAGAAGAGATTCAATTGCCTCCTTGTTAAACACATGCTAGCAACTGCAATCTACTTCATTTGGATAGAGAGGAATCACATAATCTTTCAAAGGCAGAACAAGCCTGCTGGGGTTCTAGTGCAAGAAGCAATCACTCAAATCAGACTGCTGCTAATGAACTATACGGGCCACATCCCTAATTATGCTCGAGATCGATGGAAGTTGTAAGTTTTCTCTGCTGCTCGAAGGTCCTTCTTGTTCCTAGGGTCTCTAGCTTTTCTACATGGTCTTGTAGCATGCATGGCGAAAGGGCTCCTACGTGGGCCATGGAGTGAATCTCGGCTGGTCTTAAAGTTTCAGGAACCGGCCCTTGGTTTTTTAAGCTTCGTTGGTTTTAAAGGTCCAGGGGCGGGGCCCAAGTTTTCTTATCCTCTTCGGTCTGCTTCCTTCATCGTTTTTTAGGCCCGCCTGTTTGGGCTTCAGCTTCTTTTCCTTTGCAGTCTTTGGGCTGTTTTGTCTTAATATTTTTAGGCTTGTAGTTTTTTTTTCTGGTTTGTTAAGCGGCTGCCGCTTCCCTGCTCTTTAGGCCGAGTCTTGTGCCGGTCCTAGCAGGCCCTGTAAATTTTCCTTTGCTTAATCCATTATGAAATTGTTCAAAAAGTAACAGAAGCTGGTCCTCAGTCTGGTCCAAACCAGATAATATATGTGTCGGTATGGGATCGGGCTTGGGTAGTGGAGTGTGTGGATATAACAGCATCTGCGATCTAAAAAAAGGCCAGAATGTAATTGTCCAAAAGGTTTTTCATTGCTTGATAAAAATGACAAGTATGGAAGCTGCATACCAGATTTCGAACTAGGCTGCAGATCTGATGGACTCAATTCCACCGAAGATCAGTATGATTTTACGGAGCTCATAAATGTTGATTGGCCAACATCTGATTTTGAGAGGTACAAACTGTTGAAAAATGAAGACTAAAGTTTGATTCCAAGCCTACAATTAATGTCAGGATTTTTACTATCTTTAAATTATTATGTTTCCTAAATAAGATCATATTGATTGATCAAAGTTCTAGTTTCCATTTTAAGTATTTTCCTATTTAGTTTATAGAAGAGGAAGTTGTAACCAAATGGGGAAACCCTATTTTGTAACACTTCATATTTTCATTATAAATAAGAGAAAAAGGATAGCAGTAACCTTATCTTTGATTCTGCTTATTCTTGCTATTTCTTAGTGTTCTTCATTGTTCTTTATTTTAGCACAATTCTAGTTTTGAATTATGTAGACTTTTATTTCTTTGATTTCCAACACAAACCTTATACAGAAGAAGAGTGCCGAAAGTCTTGCTTGAATGATTGTCTATGTTCTGTTGCCATTTTTAGAGATGGCTGCTGGAAGAAGAAGTTGCCACTCTCGAATGGAAGAAAAAACACTGGTATGAATGGGAAGGCTTTCCTCAAATTTCCGAAAGGTTCTGGTCCTCTGGATAGGCCTCCTCTTCAGCGTCCTGGAGAGAAAAAGAAACCAGACACTAAGCTCATCACTGGATCAGTAGTGCTTGGTACCTCTGTATTTGTCAACTTTGTACTGGTTGGTGCTTTCTGTCTCACTTCTTCCTTCATTTATCGCAAGAAAACTGAAAAAACCCCGGAAGGTGGAAGTTGTCTGGAGACAAACTTGCGGTATTTTTCATACAAAGAGCTCGCAGAAGCGACAAATGACTTCAAAGATGAGCTGGGAAGAGGAGGTTTTGGTGTAGTTTACAAGGGGACAATACAGGCAGGCTCTACTAAAGTTGTTGCTGTCAAGAAGTTAGATAGAGTGGTTCAGGATGGGGAAAAAGCATTTAAAACTGAAGTACAGGTGATTGGCCAGACGCATCACAAGAATCTGGCCCGGTTGCTAGGATTCTGTGACGAGGGGCAGAATCGATTGCTGGTGTACGAGTTCTTGAGTAATGGAACCCTAGCAAACTTCCTTTTCGGAAGCTTAAGGCCAAGTTGGAAGCAAAGAACTCAGATTGCCTTCGGCATTGCGAGAGGACTCTTGTACCTGCATGAAGAATGTGGCACCCAAATCATTCACTGCGATATAAAGCCTCAGAACATACTTCTTGATGATTATTACAACGCTCGCATATCTGATTTTGGACTGGCAAAGCTTTTGGCGATGGACCAGAGCAAAACTCAAACTGCTATTAGAGGAACAAAAGGATATCTGTCACCTGAATGGTTCAGGAACAAGCCAATCACTGTGAAGGTTGATGTGTATAGCTTCGGTGTCATTCTGCTAGAGATCATCTGCTGTAGAAGAAGTGTAGATTTGGAGATGGGTGAAGCAGAGAATCCGGTGCTGACTGATTGGGCTTATGACTGCTATGTGAATGGCACTTTGGATGTTTTAATTGGAGATGACACGGAGGCCATGAATGACATGTCGACGCTAGAGCGTCTTTTGAAGGTCGGGATTTGGTATATTCAAGAGGAGCCATCTATCAGACCCGCCATGAGGAAGGTCACACAGATGCTTAAAGGAGTTATTGAAGTTCCTGCTGCTCCAAATCCATATCCATACAGTACATTTAGCAATTACGATCAGTAATGATCTTCATTTCACTTAGATATGATCTTTCTATCGTTTCTTCCTCCATGTAATGTATTGGAACTCTGTTAAATTTAAAACAGTTTCATAGGAATTGTTGAAGAATGAAGACTAAAGATTGATTCCAAGCCTACAATTAATGTCAGGATTTTTACTATCTTTAAATTATTATGTTTCCTAAATAAGATCATATTGATTGATCAAAGTTCTAGTTTTCATTGTAAGTATTTTCCTATTTAGATTGTAGAAGAGGAAGTTGTAAGCAAATGGGAAAACCCTATTTGAATGTAACGCTTCAAGTTTTCAATATAAATAAGAGAAGAGGGATAGCAGTAACCTCACACTTGAAATTCTGCTCATTCTTGTTATTCCTTAGTGTTCTTCATTGTTCTTTATTTCCGCATAATTCCAGTTTTGAATTATGTTGACTTTTGTTTCTTTGATTTCCAACAGGAATCACCATGCTGTGATGAATCCCATGAAACTATGAATTTGAATAAAACTTTTTACAGCAAAAGTGAACCCATCAAACACCATTGCATCATTACACCATGCTTGTTTCTGCTCTCCCTTCGCATAATTAAGAAATCCAGCAACTTGGTCCCTCGGATCTCATGAATCTACTGGATTTTTTTTTATCAGGACAGGAACTGCTGATAACGATACAATGGACTGTAGAACCCATATCATTACTTCTATACCAGCATTTGTCTTTATAGAAAATAGACTGAGACCTCCATGACTCAGACGCCCTCTCTGGAGGGACTGCAAGGATTGTAATGAAGTAATTGACCGGCAACAACTTTCATTTATGCATCGTTGGAAGTCTTGCTATGGTATGCTGGAGGGACTACAATATATATTTTTTTTTACATTGTTTCAAATTAATTTTCTTAGTGTTTTGAAATTATTTTGATTATGACGGTATAAAAATAATTTTTAAAAATAATATATATAATTTTAATATATTTAAAAAAATATATAGTTCAATCAAGTCAATCAAGAAGGGGCGGAGTCTGCATTAATTTTGTTTTCATCGAAAATTAATTATTATGTAAGAGAGTAATAAAAAACTATTTTTAAAATCTCACCTAATCATTTAGTTTCTAAGGAGTTGTAATCATTCCTGAGAGAGAATGGATAGGAAAAGACAACCATGCTTTTGGAGGGGTAGATATAAATTATATAAAAAAATGAGGAGCATTGAGGTTATTGCATATGAGTTGATAAATATAAATAGGAAGAGAAAAAAAAAAGAATTGGAGAAGTTAAGTTCACAAGGTAAGATTTAAGGTTTGATGCGTCAATTGATATTACTGGTTGAGATTTAGGGTTTTGAAGTTTAAATTTTGGGTTATATTTACAAGCTCATTGAAATATTATGAATTAGTTACTAATTTATTTGGTTGGTTTTTAGATGAATTTTTTTAGGAATAATAGTTTTGAGATTAATTTGGTTTAATTGATGTTTCGGGTGCAAGTAATTGTGAAAAACAAGAAAGTGTATTGAGGAAGAGGAAGATAAAATTTTAGTTTGGTCTTTCATTTGTGATAGTTACAGTTTGATCCCTCAACTTTGAAAACGTTATAGTAGTTTGATCGCTGGAGCAAATAATAGGAAATAGTGATTTTGAGTTGTATTTATGGCAGGATTGAGGATGACTTATGGGTACAGTTTCAATATAGTTATGTATTTATTATATTTTTATTTTGGTCCTCGAAGTTTGACGAAATTATAATTTGACATCTGCGAAAATCCCAGATTGGTCCCTGGCTGTAATCTTAGTTTTTCAGATGGATTCTGAAGAATAACTGAGGTTTATTGGTGAATTATTATTATCATCAAGTTTAATGTTTTATTTTCTTTTGAATTAGAATCTCGATACCGTTTGCCTTTTGGATTTTTTTTAATTCTAGTTGCGTTAAACATCAGGTACGTATAAGAGACGGGCGCGCGCGCAGAGAGAGGCGTAGCACAGCAACATGGATAATAATCCTCGGACACTGTAGAAATAATGTTTTTAAATGAAACCACACTCATTTGAAGACTTGTAATAACCCTTCTGCCATTTGATTCTAATTACATTGGACAGAAAAATTGAAGTGGTCAAAGGAAGGAAGCTTCTGAATAATTTCATGGATAACATACCAGCGAAACAAGCCATGCCATTTATTTCAACGACATTGCAAATAATATCTTTTTTGCATGGGTCTATCACTCACCCCTTTCTTCACGTTAACTGAGATTTAGACATCTCAAGTGCATTCCACCTTCTCCTGCTATTGCGCAAGTCTGCATTAATGCTGAGCATGAAAAGTAAGTTCTAAGTGTTAAAACCAGCATAGAAGAAAATGTGTTTTACAAAAGAGACTGAGAATTGCAAACGCAAGAATGAATTTTAAGAGTTCAAATTGTATTGAGAAATTGACCTTGGCTTATATAGCCTGACTTCTAACAAACTCAACTGTCTCTAACAGTATTATTTCAATTGCACAAAACACGTGTGCTTAACAAGAAAACAAACAAACAAACAGAAAATGAACTGATTATTGTTTAGACTATTAAAGGCTATGCGAAATTGCTCCTTCAATCTCTCCTTTAAGCAAGTTGTTGTCAAGCACTTAGCTTAAATCAGCAATGTCGTATACCCCAAGTAATCCGCGAAGTCTTTGAAAGTCATCAACCTTCAATGGCTTGGTCATTATGTCAGCTACTTGGTCTTTGCTCCCACAGTGAATTAAATCAATCGAACCTGCCTTCGTAAGATTCCTCAAGAAATGATACCTTACGTCAATGTGTTTGCTTCGTCCATGCAAAACAGGATTTTTTGATAGCTTAATGGTAGAGCTATTATCACACCAAATACGAGTGCAATCTTCATCACTATAATTCAGCTCCTTCAACACCCTTCTTATCCATATAGCTTGGCATGTGCACACCGCTGCTGCTACAAATTCGGCTTCCGTTGTTGACAATGTGACGATAGGCTGCTTTTTCGAGCACCATGATACTGCTCCTGAATTCAGCAAAAATACATATCCACTTGTACTTTTTCTGTCTTCTACATCTCCTGCATAATCACTGTCTGTAAAAACAAACAATTTTTCATTTCCATCCTTCTTATAGTCAATACCATAATTCACAGTTCCTGTAATATCCCACATCGGCGGGTGAGGGAGTGGTGGATGGCCTTATTAAGAGTGCTGGTTGCTAACTTGTCATACGCGTTTTGGGGCGTCAGGCTCAGAAGTGGGCTCGCGTCACCAGGAACAAAACCGTGAGGGCGGTAAGGCCCAAAGCGGACAATATATGGCAGGTTGGGCCGGGCTGTTACATTTGGTATCAGAGCCGACCTCACTGGCTGTCCGGTTGTGCCGACGGGGTCGTCGGGCTCCTTAAGGGGGGTGGATTTTAACAGCCCGACCCAACCTGCCATATATTGTCCGCTTTGGGCCTTACCGCCCTCACGGTTTTGTTCCTGGTGACGCGAGCCCACTTCTGAGCCAAATGTAACAGCCCGGCCCAACCTGCCATATATTGTCCGCTTTGGGCCTTACCGCCCTCACGGTTTTGTTCCTGGTGACGCGAGCCCACTTCTAAGCCTGACGCCCCAAAACGCGTATGACAAGTTAGCAACCAACACTCTTAATAAGGCCATCCACCACTCCCTCACCCGCCGATGTTAACAGCCCGACCCAACCTGCCATATATTGTCCACTTTGGGCCTTACCGCCCTCACGGTTTTGTTCCTGGTGACGCGAGCCCACTTCTGAGCCAAATGTAACAGCCCGGCCCAACCTGCCATATATTGTCCGCTTTGGGCCTTACCGCCCTCACGGTTTTGTTCCTGGTGACGCGAGCCCACTTCTAAGCCTGACGCCCCAAAACGCGTATGACAAGTTAGCAACCAGCACTCTTAATAAGGCCATCCACCACTCCCTCACCCGCCGATGTGGGATATTACAGTTCCTCTCAAATAGTGAAGAGCCCTTTTTGCAGCCTGCAAGTGAAGATTCGTAGGCCTCCCCATATACCTGCTTATAAGGCTTGTAACAAACATCATATCTGGTCTTGTGGCCGTAAGATACATCAAACTACCCACCAGTTGTTTGAAATGTGTATCATTCACCGAAATTCCATCTTCATCTTTGCTGATTTTAAAACCTGGAATTATTAGACTGTTCACCTCATTGCTTTTCAACATTCCAAATCTCTTCAAAATCTTCAATGCATACTTTCTTTGACAAATGAAAATACCATCATTTCTTTGTAATACTTTAATCCCAAGAAAGAACCTCATGTTCCCCAAGTCAGACATGTCAAACTCTTTTAACATAGAGTTCTTAAACTCTGTCAATGTATCAGCATCATCACCGGTAAAGATTAAATCATCAACATAAATACTTACGATTATAATCTTTCCGGTATTGCTCCTTTTTGTGAACAGAGTTTGCTCACTTTCACACCTCTGAAACCCCTCCTTAAGAAAGTATGCCTCAATTCGATTGAATCAAGCTCGTGGAGCCTGTTTTAACCCATATAAGGCCTTGTGCAGTTTATAGACCAAATGTTCTTTGCCCTTCTTCTCATAACCCCTCGGCTGCTCCACATACACATCCTCATTCAACTCTCCATGGAGAAATGCCGATTTAACATCCAACTGCCCAATTCTCAAACCCCTTTGCGCGGCCATAGATATGATCATCCTCACAGTATCCATTCTGGCTACCGGCGCAAACACTTCTGTGTAATCTATCCCATGCTTCTGCGAATATCCTTTCGCCACCAACCTTGCCTTATGTTTTTCAATCTCTCCATTTTCATTGAACTTTGTTTTGTAAATCCATTTAACACCAATTTTCTTGGCATCATTTGGAAGCACTGTCAAAGTCCACGTCTTGTTCTTCTCAATGGACATTATTTCATTGTCCATTGCTTGTCTCTATTTTTCTTCCCTCTCAGCTTCTTGAAACACAAATGGGTCCTCTTCAGCAGCTGCAACTTATGCCACATAAGCTTCATCTTCACTCAAATCCTCCCCATCAACATAATCCCTCATCCATAATGGGGCACGAGACACTCTCCCTTCATGTTGATTTTCTGCATTGTTTCTCCCTTCAACTTGATCTACTGCATTGTGACCATTCACTCTCCCTTCAACTCGATTCTGACTTGTTTCTGCAGCTGTTGAATTTCCATTTTCTACAGTCATAATTTCCTTACTCTCAGTAGCTGCCATAATTTCTTCACTCCCAGTAGCTTCTCCCAACACATTAACTACTGCTCCATTTTCACTCCTTCCTTCACTCACATCAGCATGTTCATTGTTCTCTGCACTTTGATCTTCCCACTCCAAATCCATCAGAATCTGTTCCTGATGTTTTTCACTCCAATCCCACCCCTTTTCTTCCTCAAAAACCACATCTCTACTGACCACAATTTTCTCAGTCAAAGGATCATACAATCGATACCCCTTAGTTTCCTCACTAACTCCCAATAGCACACAACACACACTTCTGTCATCCAACTTTCTTCTTTTCTCCTTTGGCACATGAACATGTGCAAGACACCCGAACACACGAAAATGCTTAACACTTGGCTTCACCCCACTCCAAGCCTCTTGAGGAGTTACATCCCTTAGTGCATTCGTAGGGCACCTGTTCAGTACATAACAGGTCCATATCACAGCCTCTGCCCAGAAATACTTAGGGATTTTCTTCTCAGCCATGTTCATAACAGTCTGATTTTTCCTCTCGGCCACGCCGTTCTGTTGAGGCGTAAATGCAGCTGTCAACTGCCTCTTAATTCCACTTAGATTGCAGTAGTCATTGAATTCTTTTGAATTGAATTCACCCCCTCTGTCAGTTCTCAAACATTTAACATCCAGCTCCTTCTCCTTTTCAACAGTTCGTTTGAAGACTTTAAACTGTTGAAATGCTTCCCCCTTCTCTGTTAGCAAAAATATCCAAGCCTTTCGACTATAATCATCTATGCAGCACAAGATGTACCTCTTTCCACTGCTTGAAACAGGAGCAATTGGTCCACAAAGGTCTGCATGTATTAGTTCAAGGGGTTGAGTTGCTCTCCATGCACTCACTTTGGGTATGGCATCCCTTCTTTGCTTCCCTATTCTGCATTCAACACATTCCATTTCTGTGACCTTGAACTGGGGAAGTCCACGCACCATCTCCTTTTGCAGCAATGTCTGCAAACTTGCATAGCTTAAATGGCCATAACGCCTATGCCAAAGCTGGGACAAGTTCTGAGAGTTTGCATACAGACACTCTCGATCATCCTGAGCTGGTTGTGTTTCAGCAAATAGAATGAACATTCTATTTAAGCTCATTCGGGTTTCTGCAATTAATCCCCTAACTGGATGATACACCTTACAAGCTCCTCCCTTAAACACAATTGCTAATCCATTTTCTTGAAGTTGACCGATGCTTAATAAATTGTTGTTAAGCTCAGGTACATAATACACCTCATTAACCACATGATTTATGCCATTCAAAATCAACTTCATGCTCCCTTTTCCAGTCACACTAATTCTGCTATTATCACCCAATTTAACAGAATGCTGAAAAGTTTCATCAAGATTCGTGAACTTACCTCTTTCTCCACTCATATGATTTGAGCAACCCGAATCCAAGAACCATGCATCATCTCGGTTCTGATTGTGTGTATCAGCATATGTCATTAGCAGTATGTCCTCTTCTTGGCTCAGCTCAGCATAGTGTGCCTCTTTATTTAGATTTGGGCATTCATACTGAAAATGCCCAATTCTGTGGCATTTAAAACATTCAATGGTGGCTCTGTTGTAGATTTGGCCTCCTCTTCCACGTCCTCTTCCCCTATAGGTGTTCATTCCCCTGCTTCTGTTCATCCCAGCAGCCACACCACTGTTCTTCATCCTTTCATCATACACTCTCAATGCTTGATCATCTTCTCTTGTTTTTTGAAATTTCTGCTCATGCACCAGTAGTGAGCTTTGTAATTCATCTACTGTCAATTTATTTGTATCTTTCGATTCCTCGATTGAGCATACAATATAATTGAACTTCTCTGTCAAAGTGCGCAATATTTTTTCCACTATCTTCACCTCAGTCACAGCTTCTCCAGAATTCCTCATGTTATTTACTGTCAACAGTACCCGTGAGAAGTACCCTGTTACAGACTCTCCTTCTTTCATTTCAAGCAACTCAAAATTCCTTCGATGAATTTGAAGCTGAGCACACTGCACTCTAGCGTTCCCTTGATACTTGATCTTCATGGAGTCCCATAGTTGTTTAGCCATGTTCTTCTGCGCTATTGTCTTCAAAATTGATTTGTCAATTGACTGGAACAGGTAGTTCTTGGTTTTTAGATCCTTCAATTTCATCTCCTCCAAATTCTTCTTCTGTACAGTTGTGAGGACTTCTCCAGGTGATGGTTCTTCATAGCCTGTCTTGATGACACACCAGTACTCCTTCGATCTCAACAGATTGTCCATCAACATACTCCAGTGTTCATAATCTCCATCGAACTTGGGGATGCTTGGCTGTGCAAAGTTGTTTGAATCCATCTTCCTTCCAGTTGAAATTGATCTCCACGCTCTGATACCAATTTGTTAAAACCAGCAGAGAAGAAAATGTGTTTTACAAAAGAGACTAAGAATTGCAAACGCAAGAATGAATTTTAAGAGTTCAAATTGTATTGAGAAATTGACCTTGGCTTATATAGCCTGACTTCTAACAAACTCAACTGTCTCTAACAGTATTATTTCAATTGCACAAAACACGTGTGCTTAACAAGAAAACAAACAAACAAACAGAAAATGAACTGATTATTGTTTAGACTATTAAAGGATATGCGAAATTGCTCCTTCACTAAGTAACTACTTCTAGTTCAGTCAAGGAGGGCCAGAGCAGGTCTATTGATTTTGCCTCTCTGGATGGATGGCAATTAATGTAGATTTGATTTCTCAATTTTGAATCACAGATGTTGTTTCATACCGTTCCTGGCACGATTTGTATGCACCGTCAGTTTACTTTTATTCTTTTCAAACCTTAATTAGCTTTTGCTTTTGGATTCAAATTGTTCTATAACAGATGATAGAAGTCATTTCTTGCGAGTCCTTTCTTCCCCCAACATTTACTACCACAATATTCAAACGATGTTGTTCCAAAAGCGTGTCTTCATGATAAAAAGGTTTGAAATTTGCTTTATGTTTCTTTGGAATCAAATATCTTCATCTTATAAGAGTTTAGAATAATCAAAATTTTAATCATTTTACTTGGATTCACAAAAAATGACTAAAGAAATAGAATTTTCTAAGAAGAAAAAAACTTATTTAATGATATTGAGTACGGTACAAGTCAGTTCTTGCATTTCTTTCTCCAAGTTTTAGTTGAATTTTCTCAAAAGGTTCTACTTGAATATATAATTTGTTAGAATTCAAGAGATTTTCAATAAAGAAAATTCAATATGTTTAATAACGATTTTTTCGTTGTTGAACAATTTCAATTTTTTTTATCGAATTTGCAACTGTGAAACCTTTATTGTAGAAGTGGTCAAGGGAGAATGGAAACTACTAATTTATTTCATGAGAACAAGTGACCATTGAAACAAGCCTTGCCATATATTCCGATGACATTAATAACTTCTCTTTTTTGAACAACCCTTTCCTCGCCGGAAAACTTGACCATTAAAATTTACAATTTTCTCAGGCTTTTACTTTTTCTTCATTAAATTTATTCATGATAGTTTATTTCACGCTTATTCCTCAGGTCAAATGATAATTTGTTTCATGCTCCCATTAATTTATTCATTTGTATCTTAAATTTAATGTCTTTTTAAGTAGTGTAAGGCTCAAAAGTTTATGGATTGCTTCAGGTCAAACAATAATAAAATCATTTCAATTTTATTTTTTAAAGTTGAGACTACATTGTTTTGAAAGAAAAAAAATTGATTAGATTTGAACAAGGTTTTTAGTACTCACTTAACCTCCCAATATTATTAGTTGTCACTAAGGTTGTTAAATTCACTTTTTTGACACGACACGAAAAACATAATGTAAAATCGGATCATAAAATCACAAATATTTTTTTTAACTATATATTAACAATTTCAGCCAATAAATTAAATTACATTAAAATTTGATAAAGAGTGTTAACAATATTATAATCAATTAGTGATCTAAATAAATAAGAAAGATAAATAATATAAATCAAGAAATCAATGACATGAAAAAAAAAACTCAAAATCAAATTTTCCAATATGGTCAACCTCAAATGTAATTGTAAAACTACTCTGAAATTATACATTCATACGTTTAACAAGTTTCATATAAGAACCTTCTTATTGAGAATGATTTTTTCTTAAATTTTAGACAAATCAACAATTAGACAATACAATAATATTTTAATTTATAATAAACAATACAATTTACCATAGTTAAGCATAGTTAAGGTATATTAGAAGTGATATGTCTTTCTTATATACAATTAGATTTTGTTGTGACTAAAATATTAAGTGATGATTCTATCTTTTATTTTTTTTACCGATAATAAACAAGAATTTCTTGTTATTCCACCCATCATTAGAAAGATCCCGGTCTAGAAAGATGTTTACCCCAATGCCGCACACATGTGATAAGAATGATATAAATGATATCGTAGAATATTTTCTAATATCTTAATATTTTTGGTTTAACTAATTATTAGACATGATACCATAATTTTGTTGATTAAATTACCATGATTATTTTAATTTCTGTTTTTAATTCAACTTGTTCTTTAACAAAGGTTAACATGAAATAAGTCATTTTTTAAGTTAAGATGATAGAGTTATTGAAAAAAAAAAAATTAGATTTGAACAAGGTTTCTAGTAATAATCTGCCAAGATTATAAGGTGTCACCAAGTCAAAGTTCCACCTAGATTCAAGTCTTTGCCGTGCTCATTTGATACGCGGACAGCAGGACACCCCTTCTTTCTTCCGACTGCAATACTCGGCATAAATAGAGAAGAGGAACACAACCCTAAATCATGCAATGTCTCAAATTCACATCATGAATCTACAACTACCATATTGTTTTTGCTTCTTTCTTCTTCTCCAGCTGCCATTTTCTACCAATGGCCAGGCTTACAATAACGTATCTTTGGGCTCATCTCTCACTGCTGCTAGTGGTGACCTTTTTTGGACTTCACCATCTGGGGAGTTTGCTTTTGGATTCCAACAAGTTAGTGATGCTGGCTACCTGCTCGCCATATGGTTCAACAACATACCTGAAAGAACCATAGTCTGGTCAGCTAATAGAAATAATCTAGCTCAGAGAGGATCAACAGTACAACTTACGGCAGATGGTCAGTTGGTTCTGAATAATCAATCAGGCACACGAATATGGACCAGACCAGAGTTGGGTGGAAGTGGAGCCGCCTATGCAGCCATGCTTGACACGGGAAACTTCGTGCTAGCAGGACAAGCCGGTGCCAATTTGTGGCAGAGTTTTGATGAACCAACGGATACACTGCTGCCCACACAAAATCTGAATTTAGGCGGTGAACTAATTGCTCCCTACCTGGAAAAGAATTATTCCGATGGGAGATTCAAGCTCATTCTACAAGATGACGGGAATCTCGTAATGCAAACCACAGCCTATCCATTAACTACCTCAATTTTCGCTTACTGGACGACCCAAAGTTCTATAGGTAGCGGTCACCAGCTGATCTTTAACCAGTCTGGCTATATGTACGTGGTAGCAACCAATGGCACTATACTGAATCCAGTATTTTCTAATTCAGTACCATCGCAAGATTTATATCTCAGGGCAACCATAGACTATGATGGAGTTTTTAGGCAATATGTTTATCCAAAGACTGCTTCCGGTGGCAAAAGGTGGGCTATGAACTGGACGACTTTGCCAAACTCCATACCGTCAAATATCTGCTTGGCAATTAGGTACTCAGCAGCCAGTGGAGCTTGCGGTTTCAACAGCTATTGCACATTAGGAGATGACCAAAGACCAAGTTGCAGGTGTCCTCCTGGTTACACTTTCTCTGATCACGATGATGAGAGGAAGGGATGTAAGAAAACCTTTATTTCACAGGATTGTGATCATCCATCTCAAGAAATAGATAGCTTTGAGATCAGGGATATGCCAAACACTAACTTTCCATATGCTGATTATGAAGTTTTTAGTCCCGTGGACGAGGATTGGTGCAGACAATCTTGCTTGAGTGACTGCTATTGTGATGTTGCCACTTTTATAGATGGAAAATGTTGGAAGAAGAGAGGCCCTCTCTTGAATGGAGTAACAGATCCAAGCCTCCGTGATAAAGCCCTGATGAAAGTAAGGATAGCCAACAGGACTGCAGGTTCAAGTGCAAAGAAGAGAGATCCATCAGCTTTGATCGTAACAGGCTCGGTGCTTTTAGGTAGCTCCATCTTTCTAATTGTTCTCTCTCTGCTAGGAATCTACGTGTTCTTTACTCGATGGAACCGACAAAAACGAAAGGTGATTCCGCAACACCATGTCATTCGGGACATGAATCTGCAGAATTTTACTTACAATGAGCTCGAAACAGCTACCGGAGGATTCGATGAAGAGCTTGGTAGGGGTGCCTTTGGACCTGTTTACAAAGGGGTACTAGGTGACGAAGACAAACAAATAATTGCAGTAAAGAAGCTAGAAAAGATGGCAGGGGAGGGCGAGACCGAATTCAAAACAGAAGTGAAAGTAATCGGCAGAACAAATCACAAGAATCTGGTTCAGCTTGTTGGGTTCTGTAACGAAGGGCAGCATCGCCTTCTGGTCTACGAGTACATGAGCAGTGGCTCCTTGTCAAACTACATATTTGGAGATTCAAGGCCTAATTGGCACCGTAGAATGCAAATTGCTTTCGGTGTAGCAAGAGGGCTCCTTTACCTCCATGAAGAATGCAGCTCCCAGATAATCCATTGTGATATCAAGCCTCAAAATATCCTCCTCGACGAATCTTTTAATGCCAGGATTTCTGATTTCGGACTAGCCAAGCTGTTAAAGACAGAGCAGTCTAAAACAACTACTGCAATCAGGGGAACCAAAGGGTATGTAGCTCCTGAATGGTTCAAGAACTTGCCAGTGACAACGAAAGTAGATACCTACAGCTTTGGCATTCTGCTGCTGGAGCTAGTCTGCTGTAGAAAGAACTTTGAGATTAATGCAAGGGAAGAACATCAGACAGTTCTTGCAGACTGGGCGTGTGATTGTTTCAAAGAAGGAAAGCTGAACCTTTTAGTAGAAGAAGATGAAGAGGCAATGGAAGACATGAAAAGGGTAGAGAGGTTTGTGATGGTTGCAATTTGGTGCATTCAGGAGGATCCATCTTTAAGACCTGCAATGAAGAAAGTTGTGCAGATGCTAGAAGGAGGTGTTCAAGTCTCAGTTCCTCCAGATCCTTCATCATTTATCAGCTCAATCTAAATCCTTTTTTATACACATATCCTGTTGCCAAGCCAATGAATGTGACCTATCTACCTTGTATTTCTATAATCTGTACTTCCTGTCATTTCAGGCATCATGTATTAGACTTTGCACAAGAAGGCTTAAGACACAAACTTTCATTTTTTTTGTTCACGAGTAGGAAGTAAAATAAGAGATTTAAAATGAATATAATGGAAAAGCTGCATAAAATTAGACATTTTCTGTTTATTTGTTTAGAATGTTCAATATTAGTGAAAACAAAATATTTATTTTTTCATAGATGCAATGCTTTGGATTTTAAAATTTTAAAATCAAAATTTAAAATCTTAACTAACAATTCCAGTTTTTAAATTCAACCAACTCCTTAAAGATAATAATCCTTGGACACTGTGGAAATAATGTTTTAGAATGAAACCACATTCCATTTGAAGACTTGTAATTGAAGTGATCAAAGGAAGGAAGCTTCTGAATAATTTCATGGATACCAGTGAAACAAGCCGTACCATTTTTTTCAATGACATTATCAATTTCTCGAAAGCGCACAGCTAATTAATAACATATGTTTTTTGCATGGGTCTATCACTCACCCCTTTCTTCACGTTAATTTTTCATGAACGTTATTTAAAGTTTGCTAGACATTTCTACAAGTATAGATTTATAAGAGGCTTCCTCGTTGTGACCTCATAAAATCAAGAATTTTGTTGATTTTCTTTCTTATTCTTACTGCAACATGTCTTCGTTTAGACTTCAAATCAAATTTTTGAATGGTGATTTAGCCATCTCAAGTGCATTCCACCTTCTGCTATTGCGCAAGTCTGCAGCTGAGCATGAAAAGTAAGTTCTAAGTAACTACTTCTAGTTCAGTCAAGGAGGGCCAGAGCAGGTCTATTGATTTTGCCTCTCTGGATGGATGGCAATATATGTAGATTTGATTTCTCAATTTTGAATCACAGATGTTGTTTCATACCGTTCCTGACACGATTTGAATGCACCGTCAGTTTGTTTTTATTTTTTCCAAACCTTAATTAGCTTTTGCTTTTGGATTCAACTTGTTAGGGCAAGTCAAATGGCAAGAGCCATTTTGGAGAGCCAGATCTTTAAAATGACTATTTGAATAATATATATATTGTTTTTTTGTTGATGTGTGCTCCAATGGTAAAAACCATTTTGGAGAGCTATTTTTTAATCTTATTTTAAATAAAGTTTAATTATTTTGTATATGGTTTAATTATGCAATTAATTATACAATTAATAGGAGTAAGTTATATAATTAAATAATTGTTTTTGAAAAACCCTCCAACAATAAAATTATTATTTTTTATTTATATTTAAATTAAAAAAATGAATTTAAATATAATTAAAAGACCCGCAATATTTGAAATTTAAATAAAATGAGCACATTAACAAATAACCAATAAGTTCAAACATAATTAATTAACATACATTCCATTACAAATAATTCAATTAAATTAATTATAAATTAATACTCCTATATGCCATAATTTCCAACTTTGTTAAAAACACGTCCAGGCCAAGTTCTGTAACTTCAAAACCATCTCCAGCTCCGATGGAACCTTTAGGAGGCTCCAATATTAGCATCGTTGTATCTTTGCTATCTTTGCCTTGAGCAGATCAAGACGAGACTCTGTGGCTGATCAATATGAGACCATGTGACTTGAATTTGTTTAATTTCAATCAAAATTGGTATTTAAATTTTAACAATTATATATTAATTTATTATGAAAATTTTATATGATTAAATCACTTTTTAGTAAAAAAAAATAATACTCAAAATATAAAACTCTCTCAATCATATTTTTGAGACACGCTTATTTTCAAGTGTAAGTTAGCTTGTCCCGGGGGGAATCTATAGAAACAAAAATTTCCTACCAATTAAATTGTGCCATGCGTTATCTTTATTTTAATTTTACATAAAATAATAAAATGAAATGAAAATAAATGGACCTTCACATATTTCTCGGTCAATAAAAGGTTGACTAGGATGAAATATCTAAGATATTTTATCATAAATATAAGATATCATAAATAAAAATCAACCAATAAAATAAGTCCATGTGGTATTGAAAAAAAATCTAGAAGCCCCGACAAACCTCTATAAATAGAGCATTTCAAGTAAGGAAAGAATCCAAATATTATTTATTTGTTTTTGTAAGAATATTTCAAATAGAGATTATACTCAGTCATATATTTAATAAAAACATCTTGTTTAATTTTAAATACTCAAAATTTTGTTTATAGAGATACAATAAGATTTTTATAACTTAGACTCTTTAAAACCAAGATCATTGTAAAAAAGATTCCCAAAACATTTTATTTTATTATACTGAAATTCAAGCCAGGTAACCACAATATGTCATCCATCACATTGCAAGTCTTTGTTTGGTTGTGAAGACTTGATAAAGTGTAGGGCCCATTGCAAAAGACTTGAGGAAGGGTAAATTTTGAAGTCTGCGGATACACAAAGCAACATGAATTATTGCCCTGGTCCCAAGTTTCTGTTGAATAAATGACTTGCAATGTTTCAAACACTAACAATTATGTGGTTCTTGTTCAATATTCCACCTTTTTTTTCCATTTCAATATCTACATTATTATGGACTTGTTGGCCCACCATACGTACCATTGCCTCGATCCTTGTAAGGGCAAAGACTTCTTGAATGCTGCTCTCGGGGATTTGAAAAGTCCGTGTTCGAACCTTTAATGAAATTTCTTGTTGCTAATAGTAGCCGGGAAAACTCCATCTTGCCCTTGTGATGGACCATTTTTGTGCATAAATATGTTTTTTAATCCATTGTTACAAGTATGTGAGTTCAAAGATCCTGGGAATGGCTTCTGCTATTTTTACTTTGATGTTCCTAGCAACGATGGTGCTGTTACAGCTTATGGCTGTTGCTCAAACTGATGGAAGCAAGCCTGTGGGTGCATCCATCACTGCAAATGATGATGCTCCTTCATGGCTTTCTTCCTCTGGAGAATTTGCGTTCGGGTTTCGCCAGATGGAGAACAAGGATTATTTCTTGTTGTCCATTTGGTATGAAAAGATTCCTGAGAAGACCGTAGTTTGGTATGCAATGGGAGAGGATCCTACAGATGATCCTGCTGTATCAAGGGGATCGAAGGTGGAGCTGACGGCTGATAGTGGGCTGGTGCTAACTGATCCTCAGGGCAACCGAATATGGTCATCTGGTGGCTTTCTAGGTGCAGTTCGTCAGGTGTCATGAATGACACTGGCAACTTCGTGCTTCAAGACAGAAATTCTGACAGGTTGTGGGAGAGTTTCACCCATCCCACCGATACACTGTTGCCTACTCAGATTGTGGAGGCTGCAGGGATAGTTTCTTCTAGGAGGACGGAGACCAACTTTTCGCTTGGGAGATTCCAGCTCCGTTTTCTTGATGATGGAAATCTCGTGCTGAATGCCATGAATTTTCCAACCAAATTTGCTTACGATGAATACTATACAAGTGGAACTTCTGATGATTCAAATTCATCAAATTCTGGTTATAGATTGATTTTCAATGAGTCAGGCTACATGTACATATTAAGAAGAAATGGGCAGAGATCGTACCTCACAGAAGGAACAGTTCCTACAGACTTCTATCATAGGGCAACTCTCAATTTTGATGGTGTTTTCACTCAATATTTTTACCCAAAAGCATCTAGCGGTAACAGAAGCTGGTCCTCAGTCTGGTCCAAACCAGATAATATATGTGTCGATATGCGATCGGGCTTGGGTAGTGGAGTGTGTGGATATAACAGCATCTGCGATCTAAAAGCTGATAAAAGGCCAGAATGTAATTGTCCAAAAGGTTTTTCATTGCTTGATCAAAATGACAAGTATGGAAGCTGCATACCAGATTTCGAACTAGGCTGCAGATCTGATGGACTCAATTCCACCGAAGATCAGTATGATTTTACGGAGCTCACAAATGTTGATTGGCCAACATCTGATTATGAGAGGTACAGACCTTATGAAGAAGATGAGTGCCGAAAGTCTTGCTTGAATGATTGTCTATGTTCTGTTGCCATTTTTAGAGATGGCTGCTGGAAGAAGAAGTTACCACTCTCGAATGGAAGAGTTGACATTGGTATGAATGGGAAGGCTTTCCTCAAATTTCGGAAAGGTTCTGTTCCTCTGGATAGGCCTCCTCTTCCGCTTCCTGGAGATAATAAGAAACCAGACACTAAGCTCATCACTGGATCAGTAGTCCTTGGTACCTCTGTATTTGTCAACTTTGTACTGGTTGGTGCTTTCTGTCTCACTTCTTCCTTCATTTATCGCAAGAAAACTGAAAAAACCCCGGAAGGTGGAAGTTGTCTGGAGACAAACTTGCGGTATTTTTCATACAAAGAGCTCGCTGAAGCGACAAATGACTTCAAAGATGAGCTGGGAAGAGGAGGTTTTGGTGTCGTTTACAAGGGGACAATACAGGCAGGCTCTACTAAAGTTGTTGCTGTCAAGAAGTTAGATAGAGTGGTTCAGGATGGGGAAAAAGCATTTAAAACTGAAGTACAGGTGATTGGCCAGACGCATCACAAGAATCTGGCCCGGTTGCTAGGATTCTGTGACGAGGGGCAGAATCGATTGCTGGTGTACGAGTTCTTGAGTAATGGCACTCTAGCAAACTTCCTTTTCGGAAGCTTCAGGCCAAGTTGGAAGCAAAGGACCCAAATTGCCTTCGGCATTGCGAGAGGACTCTTGTACCTGCATGAAGAATGTGGCACCCAAATCATTCACTGCGATATAAAGCCTCAGAACATACTTCTTGATGATTATTACAACGCTCGCATATCTGATTTTGGACTGGCAAAGCTTTTGGCGATGGACCAGAGCAAAACTCAAACTGCTATGAGAGGAACAAAAGGATATATCTCACCTGAATGGTTCAGGAACAAGCCAATCACTGTGAAGGTTGATGTGTATAGCTTCGGTGTCATTCTGCTAGAGATCATCTGCTGTAGAAAAAGTGTAGATTTGGAGATCGGTGAAGCTGAGAATCCGTTGCTGACTGATTGGGCTTATGACTGCTATGTGAATGGCACTTTGGATGTTTTAATTGGAGATGACACGGAGGCCATGAATGACATGTCGACGCTAGAGCGTCTTTTGAAGGTCGGGATTTGGTGTATTCAAGAGGAGCCATCTCTCAGACCCACCATGAGGAAGGTCACACAGATGCTTGAAGGAGTTATTGAAGTTCCTGCTGCTCCAAATCCATGTCCATACAGTACATTTAGCAATTACTATCAGTAATGATCTTCATTTCACTTAGATATGATCTTTCTATCGTTTCTTCCTCCATGTAATGTATTGGAACTCTGTTAAATTTGAAACAGTTTCATAGGAATTGTTGAAGAATGAAGACTAAAGATTGATTCCAAGCCTACAATTAATGCCAGGATTTTTACTATCTTTAAATTATTATGTTTCCTAAATAAGATCATATTGATTGATCAAAGTTCTAGTTTTCATTGTAAGTATTTTCCTATTTAGATTGTAGAAGAGGAAGTTGTAAGCAAATGGGGAAACCCTATTTGAATGTAATGCTTCAAGTTTTTAATATAAATAAGAGAAGAGGGATAACAATAACCTCACACTTGAAATTCTGCTCATTCTTGTTATTCCTTAGTGTTCTTCATTGTTCTTTATTTCCGCACAATTCTAGTTTTGAATTATGTTGACTTTTGTTTCTTTGATTTCCAACAGGAATCACCATGCTGTGATGAATCCCATGAAACTATGAATTTGAATAAAACTTTTTACAGCAAAAAGTGAACCCATCAAACACCATTGCATCATTACACCATGCTTGTTTCTGCTCTCCCTTCGCATAATGAAAACCAGCAACTTTGTCCCTCGGATCTCATGAATCTACTGGATTTTTTTTATCAGGACAGGAACTGCTGATAACGATACAATGGACTGTAGAACCCATATCATTACTTCTATACCAGCATTTGTCTTCATAGAAAATAGACTGAGACCTCCATGACTCAGACGCCCTCTCTGGAGGGACTGCAAGGATTGTAATGAAGTAATTGACCAGCAACAACTTTCATTTATGCAGCGTTGGAAGTCTTGCTATGGTATGCTGGAGGGACTACAATATTTATTTATTTTTACATTGTTTCAAATTAGTTTTCTTAGTGTTTTGAAATTATTTTGATTATGACGGTATAAAAATAATTTTTAAAAATAATATATATAATTTTAATATATTTTAAAAAATATATAGTTCAAGTCAATCAAGAAGGGGCGGAGTCTGCATTAATTTTGTTTTCATCGAAAATTAGTTATTATGTAAGAGAGTAATAAAAAACTATTTTTAAAATCTCACCTAATCATTTAGTTTCTAAGGAGTTGTAATCATTCCTGAGAGAGAATGGATAGGAAAAGACAACAATGCTTTTGGAGGGGTAGATATAAATTATATAAAAAAATGAGGAGCATTGAGGTTATTGCATATGAGTTGATAAATATAAATAGGAAGAGAAAAAAAAAAGAATTGGAGAAGTTAAGTTCACAAGGTAAGATTTAAGGTTTGATGCGTCAATTGATATTACTGGTTGAGATTTAGGGTTTTGAAGTTTAAATTTTGGGTTATATTTACAAGCTCATTGAAATATTATGAATTAGTTACTAATTTATTTGGTTGGTTTTTAGATGAATTTTTTTAGGAATAATAGTTTTGAGATTAATTTGGTTTAATTGATGTTTCGGGTGCAAGTAATTGTGAAAAACAAGAAAGTGTATTGAGGAAGAGGAAGATAAAATTTTAGTTTGGTCTTTCATTTGTCATAGTTACAGTTTGATCCCTCAACTTTGAAAACATTATAGTAGTTTGGTCTCTGGAGCAAATCATAGGAAATAGTGATTTTGAGTTGTATTGATGGCAGGATTGAGGATGACTTATGGGTACAGTTTCAATATAGTTATGTATTTATTATATTTTTATTTTGGTACATTATAATTTGACGAAATTATAATTTTACATCTGCGAAAATCCCAGATTGGTCCCTAGCTGTAATCTTAGTTTTTCAGATGGATTCTGAAGAATAAATGAGATTTATTGGTGAATTATTATTATCATCAAGTTTAATGTTTTATTTTCTTTTGAATTAGAATCTCGATACCGTTTGCCTTTTGGATTTTTTTTAATTCTAGTTGCGTTAAACATCAGGTACGTATAAGAGACGGGCGCGCGCGCAGAGAGAGGCATAGCACAGCAACATGGATAATAATCCTCGGACACTGTAGAAATAATGTTTTTAAATGAAACCACACTCATTTGAAGACTTGTAATAACCCTTCTGCCATTTGATTCTAATTACGTTGGACAGAAAAATTGAAGTGGTCAAAGGAAGGAAGCTTCTGAATAATTTCATGGATAACATACCAGCGAAACAAGCCATGCCATTTATTTCAACGACATTGCAAATAATATCTTTTTTGCATGGGTCTATCACTCACCCCTTTCTTCACGTTAACTGAGATTTAGACATCTCAAGTGCATTCCACCTTCTCCTGTGATAGATCCCTGGTATTTTGATGCACTAAAAAGAAATTCTCTTTCTTCACGTTAACTGAGATTTAGACATCTCAAGTGCATTCCACCTTCTCCTGTGATAGATCCCTGGTATTTTGATGCACTAAAAAGAAATTCTCTTCTGGTGAGAATGTACCAATACTTAATAATTCTTTTCTTGATAACCTTAACAAGTTCTTGGCTTCCTTATATAAGCCACTGCTACAACAGAATGCCGAAATAATAGGAACTAATAGCAATACTGGAAATTAAAAGTACATAATAAGAATAACACTAAATAATAAGAATAACACGTAAACTGCCACGACCCTTCCACGTTTGCTTGTAACCTGCAAACTTCCTTCCACTTCTGTCATACTTCTTCCACTTCTGCCAAATAATGCTCCATTGCCTTTTCCCACGTTTGCATGTAATGCAACACCTTACCCCCCAATATTTGGGGTTTGGCTTGCCTACTCTTTGTGGACATCGTGGCCTATCATCCTGCTATTGAGCAAGGAGGGCCAGAGCAGGTCTATTGATTTTGCCTCTCTGGATGGATGGCAATATATGTAGATTTGATTTCTCAATTTTGAATCACAGATGTTGTTTCATACCGTTCCTGTCACGATTTGTATGCACCGTCAGTTTACTTTTATTCTTTTCAAACCTTAATTAGCTTTTGCTTTTGGATTCAACTTGTTCTATAACAAATGATAGAAGTCATTTCTTGCGAGTCCTTTCTTCCCCCAACATTAATTAGTACCACAATATTCAAACGATGTTGTTCCAAAAGCGTGTCTTCATGATAAAAAGGTTTGGAATTTGCTTTATGTTTCTTTGGAATCAAATATGTTCATCTTATAAGAGTTTAGAATAATCAAAATTTTAATTATTTTACTTGGATTCACAAAAAATGACTAAAAAATAGAATTTTCTAAGAAGAAAAAAACTTATTTAATGATATTGAGTACGGTACAAGTCATTTCTTGCATTTCTTTCTCCAAGTTTTAGTTGAATTTTCTCAAAAGGTTCTAGTTGAATATATAATTTGTTAGAATTCAAGAGATTTTCAATAAAGAAAATTCAATATGTTTAATAACGATTTTTTCGTTGTTGAACAATTTCAAATTTTTTATCGAATTTGCAACTGTGAAACCTTTATTGTAGAAGTGGTCAAGGGAGAATGGAAACTACTAATTTATTTCATGAGAACAAGTGACCATTGAAACAAGCCTTGCCATATATTCCGATGACATTAATAACTTCTCTTTTTTGAACAACCCTTTCCTCGCCGGAAAACTTGACCATTAAAATTTACAATTTTCTCAGGCTTTTACTTTTTCTTCATTAAATTTATTCATGATAGTTTATTTCACGCTTATTCCTCAGGTCAAATGATAATTTGTTTCATGCTCCCATTAATTTATTCATTTGTATCTTAAATTTAATGTCTTTTTAAGTAGTGTAAGGCTCAAAAGTTTATGGATTGCTTCAGGTCAAACAATAATAAAATCATTTCAATTTTATTTTTTAAAGTTGAGACTACATTGTTTTGAAAGAAAAAAATTTGATTAGATTTGAACAAGGTTTTTAGTACTCACTTAACCTCCCAATATTATTAGTTGTCACTAAGGTTGTTAAATTCACTTTTTTGACACGACACGAAAAACATAATGTAAAATCGGATCATAAAATCACAAATATTTTTTTTAACTATATATTAACAATTTCAGCCAATAAATTAAATTACATTAAAATTTGATAAAGAGTGTTAACAATATTATAATCAATTAGTGATCTAAATAAATAAGAAAGATAAATAATATAAATCAAGAAATCAATGACATGAAAAAAAAAACTCAAAATCAAATTTTCCAATATGGTCAACCTCAAATGTAATTGTAAAACTACTCTGAAATTATACATTCATACGTTTAACAAGTTTCATATAAGAACCTTCTTATTGAGAATGATTTTTTCTTAAATTTTAGACAAATCAACAATTAGACAATACAATAATATTTTAATTTATAATAAACAATACAATTTACCATAGTTAAGCATAGTTAAGGTATATTAGAAGTGATATGTCTTTCTTATATACAATTAGATTTTGTTGTGACTAAAATATTAAGTGATGATTCTATCTTTTATTTTTTTTACCGATAATAAACAAGAATTTCTTGTTATTCCACCCATCATTAGAAAGATCCCGGTCTAGAAAGATGTTTACCCCAATGCCGCACACATGTGATAAGAATGATATAAATGATATCGTAGAATATTTTCTAATATCTTAATATTTTTGGTTTAACTAATTATTAGACATGATACCATAATTTTGTTGATTAAATTACCATGATTATTTTAATTTCTGTTTTTAATTCAACTTGTTCTTTAACAAAGGTTAACATGAAATAAGTCATTTTTTAAGTTAAGATGATAGAGTTATTGAAAAAAAAAAAATTAGATTTGAACAAGGTTTCTAGTAATAATCTGCCAAGATTATAAGGTGTCACCAAGTCAAAGTTCCACCTAGATTCAAGTCTTTGCCGTGCTCATTTGATACGCGGACAGCAGGACACCCCTTCTTTCTTCCGACTGCAATACTCGGCATAAATAGAGAAGAGGAACACAACCCTAAATCATGCAATGTCTCAAATTCACATCATGAATCTACAACTACCATATTGTTTTTGCTTCTTTCTTCTTCTCCAGCTGCCATTTTCTACCAATGGCCAGGCTTACAATAACGTATCTTTGGGCTCATCTCTCACTGCTGCTAGTGGTGACCTTTTTTGGACTTCACCATCTGGGGAGTTTGCTTTTGGATTCCAACAAGTTAGTGATGCTGGCTACGTACCTGCTCGCCATATGGTTCAACAACATACCTGAAAGAACCATAGTCTGGTCAGCTAATAGAAATAATCTAGCTCAGAGAGGATCAACAGTACAACTTACGGCAGATGGTCAGTTGGTTCTGAATAATCAATCAGGCACACGAATATGGACCAGACCAGAGTTGGGTGGAAGTGGAGCCGCCTATGCAGCCATGCTTGACACGGGAAACTTCGTGCTAGCAGGACAAGCCGGTGCCAATTTGTGGCAGAGTTTTGATGAACCAACGGATACACTGCTGCCCACACAAAATCTGAATTTAGGCGGTGAACTAATTGCTCCCTACCTGGAAAAGAATTATTCCGATGGGAGATTCAAGCTCATTCTACAAGATGACGGGAATCTCGTAATGCAAACCACAGCCTATCCATTAACTACCTCAATTTTCGCTTACTGGACGACCCAAAGTTCTATAGGTAGCGGTCACCAGCTGATCTTTAACCAGTCTGGCTATATGTACGTGGTAGCAACCAATGGCACTATACTGAATCCAGTATTTTCTAATTCAGTACCATCGCAAGATTTATATCTCAGGGCAACCATAGACTATGATGGAGTTTTTAGGCAATATGTTTATCCAAAGACTGCTTCCGGTGGCAAAAGGTGGGCTATGAACTGGACGACTTTGCCAAACTCCATACCGTCAAATATCTGCTTGGCAATTAGGTACTCAGCAGCCAGTGGAGCTTGCGGTTTCAACAGCTATTGCACATTAGGAGATGACCAAAGACCAAGTTGCAGGTGTCCTCCTGGTTACACTTTCTCTGATCACGATGATGAGAGGAAGGGATGTAAGAAAACCTTTATTTCACAGGATTGTGATCATCCATCTCAAGAAATAGATAGCTTTGAGATCAGGGATATGCCAAACACTAACTTTCCATATGCTGATTATGAAGTTTTTAGTCCCGTGGACGAGGATTGGTGCAGACAATCTTGCTTGAGTGACTGCTATTGTGATGTTGCCACTTTTATAGATGGAAAATGTTGGAAGAAGAGAGGCCCTCTCTTGAATGGAGTAACAGATCCAAGCCTCCGTGATAAAGCCCTGATGAAAGTAAGGATAGCCAACTGGACTGCAGGTTCAAGTGCAAAGAAGAGAGATCCATCAGCTTTGATCGTAACAGGCTCGGTGCTTTTAGGTAGCTCCATCTTTCTAATTGTTCTCTCTCTGCTAGGAATCTACGTGTTCTTTACTCGATGGAACCGACAAAAACGAAAGGTGATTCCGCAACACCATGTCATTCGGGACATGAATCTGCAGAATTTTACTTACAATGAGCTCGAAACAGCTACCGGAGGATTCGATGAAGAGCTTGGTAGGGGTGCCTTTGGACCTGTTTACAAAGGGGTACTAGGTGACGAAGACAAACAAATAATTGCAGTAAAGAAGCTAGAAAAGATGGCAGGGGAGGGCGAGACCGAATTCAAAACAGAAGTGAAAGTAATCGGCAGAACAAATCACAAGAATCTGGTTCAGCTTGTTGGGTTCTGTAACGAAGGGCAGCATCGCCTTCTGGTCTACGAGTACATGAGCAGTGGCTCCTTGTCAAACTACATATTTGGAGATTCAAGGCCTAATTGGCACCGTAGAATGCAAATTGCTTTCGGTGTAGCAAGAGGGCTCCTTTACCTCCATGAAGAATGCAGCTCCCAGATAATCCATTGTGATATCAAGCCTCAAAATATCCTCCTCGACGAATCTTTTAATGCCAGGATTTCTGATTTCGGACTAGCCAAGCTGTTAAAGACAGAGCAGTCTAAAACAACTACTGCAATCAGGGGAACCAAAGGGTATGTAGCTCCTGAATGGTTCAAGAACTTGCCAGTGACAACGAAAGTAGATACCTACAGCTTTGGCATTCTGCTGCTGGAGCTAGTCTGCTGTAGAAAGAACTTTGAGATTAATGCAAGGGAAGAACATCAGACAGTTCTTGCAGACTGGGCGTGTGATTGTTTCAAAGAAGGAAAGCTGAACCTTTTAGTAGAAGAAGATGAAGAGGCAATGGAAGACATGAAAAGGGTAGAGAGGTTTGTGATGGTTGCAATTTGGTGCATTCAGGAGGATCCATCTTTAAGACCTGCAATGAAGAAAGTTGTGCAGATGTTAGAAGGAGGTGTTCAAGTCTCAGTTCCTCCAGATCCGTCATCATTTATCAGCTCAATCTAAATCCTTTTTTATACACATATCCTGTTGCCAAGCCAATGAATGTGACCTATCTACCTTGTATTTCTATAATCTGTACTTCCTGTCATTTCAGGCATCATGTATTAGACTTTGCACAAGAAGGCTTTAGACACAAGCTTTCATTTTTTTTGTTCACGAGTAGGAAGTAAAATAAGAGATTTAAAATGAATATAATGGAAAAGCTGCATAAAATTAGACATTTTCTGTTTATTTGTTTAGAATGTTAAATATTAGTGAAAACATAATATATTTTTTTCATTGATGCAACGCATTGGATTTTAAAATTTTAAAATCAAAATTTAAAATCTTAACTAACAATTCTAGTTTTTAAATTCAACCAACTCCTTAAAGATAATAATCCTTGGACACTGTGGAAATATCTATCTCAAGTGCATTCCACCTTCTCAAGGCTGCATTAATGCTGACCTGCTTTTCTTGCATGAAAAGGAAGTTCTAACTACTTCCTAGTTTAGTCAAGGAGGGCCAAAGCAGGTACAATTAATGTAGATTTGATTTCTCAATTTTGAATCGCAGATGTTGTTTCATACCGTTCCTGACACGATTTGAATTCACCGTCAGTTTATTTTTATTTTTTTCAAACCTTGATTAGCGTCAAAAGGACCAGATTAATGTTCAAACGACATTGTTCCAAAAGCGTGTTTCTCGAATCAAGATGTATTATCTTATAAGAGTTTAGAATAATCAAAATTTTAATTGTTTTACTTGAATTTATAAAAAATATTAAAGTAAAATAAAAATTTATAAAAAAAAAATATTTAACAATATTGAGTACGGAACAGCTGAATAGATTTAAAATATTTATTTTTAAGTTTCATGTTTATTTACTTAGTCATGTAAATGTAATCGAATCAGTATTGTATTAAGACTTTTAATTAATCTTTTAAATTTTATTTCCACCATATTTATGTTATTTTCAATACTCATAATATTTAAATATTTGCTAGTGCTTTTAAAAGATTTAGTTGTAATTAATTAAAATTAAAATATATTAAAATTAGATTTTAAAAATCTAAATATTTAAATAATATTCTGACCGTTGCATTTGCAACGGCAGGTCCGTTGCAATTGCAACGGCAATCTCGTTGCTATTGCAACGGCCTGTTTGTTGCAATTGCAACGGTCCAGCCGTTGCAACGGCAACGGCAACCCCGTTGCAACAGCAACGGACCTGCCGTTGCAACGGCAACGGCAAGCCCGTTGCAATTGCAACGGTCCTTTCGTTGCAACGGCAACGGTACAGCCGTTGCAACTGCAACGGCTATCCGTTGCATTTGCAACGGGATACCCGTTGCAAAAGTTGTTTTTGCAACGGGTCCCATTGCAACGGCTACGCCGTTGCAAATTATTTTGCAAGGGCTACGCCGTTGCAAACGAATTTTGAATCCACCTATTTCTAACGGATTCGTTCCCTTGCAAATGCCGTTGCTAATTAATATTAGCAACGGCTTTCTTTATAATTTGCAACGGATGACGCCGTTGCAAATGGCCCTCTTTTTTTGTAGTGAGTTTTAACCAAACACTTTAAAAATTATTTTGAACCGCAACTAAAATGTTTTTTATGAAACTGTTATTTTAAAATCTCAATCACAAAAGCAAAAGCAATACCAAACACACTCTTAATGATAAAAGGGTTTGAAATTTGCTTTATATTTCTTTGGAATCAAAATATGTTCAAAATTTTAATTATTTTACTTGGATTCACAAAAAATAACTAAAAAAATAGAATTTCCTAAAAAAAAAACTTATTTAATGATATTGAGTACGGAACAAGTCGTTTCTTGCATTTCTTTCTCCAAGTTTTAGTTGAATTTTCTCAAAAGGTTCTAGTTGAATATATAACTTGTTAGAATTCAAGAGATTTTCAATAAAGAAAATTTTTAGCACAACCTACTACAAAAAAAAGAGACGATTAGCAGCAGATTTCTATGATAGAAAAAATTCATTGCAAATTTTGTAATGGATTAACATCCGAATATGTTTAATAACGAATTTTTCGTTGTTGAACAATTTCAATTTTTTTTACCGAATTTGCAACAGTGAAACCTTTATTTTTGAAGTGGTCAAAAGAGAATGGAACTACTGATTTATTTCATGAGAACAAGTGACCATTGAATCAAGCCTTGCCATATATTCCGATGACATTAATAACTTCTCTTTTTTGAACAACCCTTTCCTCCCTGGAAAACTTGACCATTAAAATTTACAGTTTCTCATGCTTTTACTTTTTCTTCATTAAATCTATTCATCATAGTTTACTTCATGCTTATTTCTACGGTCATATGATAATTTGTTTCATGCTCCCATTAATTTATTCATTTGTATCTTAGATTTAATGTCTTTTTAGGTAGTGTAAGGCTCAAAAGTTTATGGATTGATTCAGGTCAAACAATAATAAAATCATTTCAATTTTTTTCTTAAAGTTGAGACTACATTGTTTTGAGAAAAAAAATTGATTACATTTGAACAAGGTTTTTAGTACTCACTTAACCTGCCAAGATTATTAGTTATCACCAAGATTGTTAAAATCGCTTTTTTGACACGACACGAAAAACATAATGTAAAATCGGATCATAAAATCGCAAGTATATTTTTTTTAACTATATATTAACAATTTCAGTCAATAAATTAAATTACATTAAAATCTGGTAAAGAGCGTCAACAATATTATAATCAATTAGTTATCTAAATAAATAAGAAAGATAAATAATATAAATCAAGAAATCAATGACATGAAAAAAAAAACTCAAAATTAATAAGATTAGATTTAAACGAGGTTTCTACTTTCTAGAACTCCACGACCTAATCTACAAGATTATTAGTTGTCACCAAGTCAAAGTTCCACCTAGATTCAAGTCTTTGCCGTGCTCATTTGATACGCGGACAGCTGGACACTTGTTATTTATTCCGACTAGAATACTCAGCATAAATAGAGAAGAGGAACAGTGCCCTAAATCATGCAATGTCTTAAAAATACAGTATCTTCACATCATGAATCTACAACTACCATATTGTTTTTGCTTCTTTCTTCTTCTCCAGCTGCCATTTTCTACCAATGGCCAGGCTTACAAGAACGTATCTTTGGGCTCATCTCTCACTGCTGCTAGTGGTGACCTTCCATATTTGGACCACTCCATATTTGGGTGGAAGTGGAACCGCCTATGGAGCCATGTTTGACACGGGAAACTTCGTGCTAGCGCAATACAAGCCGGTGCCAATTTGTGGCAGAGTTTTGATGAACCAACGGATACACTGCTGCCCACAAAAAATCTGAATTCACGCGCCCAACTAATTTCTCCCTACCTGGAAAAGAATTATTCAGATGGGAGATTCAAGCTCATTCTACAAGATGACGGGAATCTCTTCTTGTCCACCACAGCCTATCCATTAACTACCTCAAATTTTGCAATATGATGGAGTTTTTTGGCAATATGTTTATCCAAAGAGTGCTTCCAGTGGAGAAAGGTGGGCTATGGCCTGGACGACTTCGGCAAACTTCGTACCACCAAATATCTGCTTGGCAATTAGTTACGCAGTAGGCAGTGGAGCTTGCGGTTTCAACAGCTATTGCGAATTAGGAGATGACCAAAGACCAAGTTGCAGGTGTCCGCCTGGTTACACCTTCTTTGATCAATATGATGAGAGGAAGGGATGTAAGCAAATCTTTATTTCACAGGATTGTGGCCATCCATCGCCAGAAACAGATAGCTTTGAGATCAGGGATATGCTAAACACTAACTTTCCATACGCTGATTATGAATATTTTCGTTCAGTAACCGAGGATTGGTGCAGACAGGCTTGCTTGAGTGACTGCAATTGTGCTGTTGCCACTTTTAACGATGGAGAATGTTGGAAGAAGAGAGGCCCTCTCACCAATGGCGTAACAGATCCAACGATTGGTGATAAAGCCCTGATGAAAGTAAGGCAAGGCAACTGGACTGCAGGTCCAATTGCAAAGAAGACATTTTCTGTTTATTAGTGAAAACATAATATTAATATTTTTTTAATAGGGGCAATGCTTTGGATTTTAAAATTTTAAAATCAAAATTTAAAATCTTAACTAACAATTCTAGTTTTTAAATTCAACCAACTCCTTAAAGATAATAATCCTTGGACACTGTGGAAATATCTATCTCAAGTGCATTCCACCTTCTCAAGGCTGCATTAATGCTGACCTGCTTTTCTTGCATGAAAAGGAAGTTCTAACTACTTCCTAGTTTAGTCAAGGAGGGCCAAAGCAGGTACAATTAATGTAGATTTGATTTCTCAATTTTGAATCGCAGATGTTGTTTCATACCGTTCCTGACACGATTTGAATTCACCGTCAGTTTATTTTTATTTTTTCCAAACCTTAATTAGCTTTTGCTTTTGGATTCAACTTGTTAGGGCAAGTCAAATGCCAAAAGCCATTTTGGAGAGCCAGATCTTTAAAATGACTATTTGAATAATATATATATAGTTTTTTTGTTGATGTGTGATCCAATGGTAAAAGCCATTTTGGAGAGCTATTTTTTAATCTTATTTTAAATAAAATTCAATTATTTTGTATATGGTTTAATTATGCAATTAATTATTCAATTAATAAGAGTAAGTTATATAATTAAATAATTGCTTTTGAAAAACCCTCCAACAATAAAATTATTATTTTTTATTTATATTTAAATTAAAAAAATGAATTTAAATATAATTAAAAGACCCGCAATATTTGAAATTTAAACAAAATGAGCACATTAACAAATAACCAATAAGTTCAAACATAATTAATTAACATACATTCCATTACAAATAATTCAATTTAATTAATTATAAATTAATACTCCTATTTGCCATAATTTTCAACTTTCTATTTTGAAAATACGCTGTAGAAATTGGATCCAATGTAGAAGTATCCATCTTCATAATCTCTATTTCTTGTTTCTCTTGTGTTTGTTTAATCATTAGAGCTTGTTGCTCTAACATAATTTTTCTGTCTTGTTTTTTTTCTCCCTCAATTTCAACGAAAGTATCCTTGAATTGTTGTAAGAGATTTGTTACACTTGTCTCCTCAACTTTCTTTTTTCTTTGTCTGCCTTTAAGTTGTTCCTTTGCAATTTTCTGACCAATTGGTCTATTTTGATAAATAAATGCGTCATTATCTTCTACTAAACTAACAGAATCAGTGGTTGATAGATTTGAAGAAGTTGGACTTACATTTCCATGATTTTTTCTTTTTAGAAGCTTAAGGCCAAGTTGGAAGCAAAGAACTCAGTTTGCCTTCGGCATTGCAAGATGACTCTTGTACCTACACGAAGAATGCAGCACCCAAATCATTCACTGTGATATAACGCCGCAGAACATTCTTATTGATGACTACTACAATGCTCGGATATCAAATTTTGGATTGGGAAAACTTTTGGTGATTAATCAGAGCCAAAGCAAAACTACCATTCGAGGAACAAACGGATATGAAGCATTTCACCTAAAAGCTTAAGTTGATAGATGAGACCCCAGAATATGATTTATATTATTCTCTAACACACTGTTAAGGAACCATCTTACCTAAAAGCTTAACCTTGTAAGTGACGCCCCATAATATGATTTATATTATTCTCTAACACACACCCCCTCAAGTGAAAGCCCTTTGGGCTTGAAACTTGCACAGGCCACATCACCTTGTGCTTGGTTTTTATCAAATAGAATGAGGTTGGTGAGATTCGAACTCGTGACCGCTGGGTCAACAAAGTTCTGATACCATGTTAAGGAACCATCTCACCTAAAAGCTTAAGCTTGTAAGTGAGGCCTCATAATATGATTTATATTATTCTCTAACACACACCCCCTCAAGTGAAAGCCCTTTGGGCTTGAAACTTACACACAGACCCATTCTACCTTGTGCTTGATTTTTATCAAATAAAATGAAGGTGGTGAAATTTGAACTCGTGACCGTTGGGTCAACAAAACTCTGATACCATGTTAAGGAACCATCTCACCTAAAAGCTTAAGTTGATAGGTGAGGCCCCAAAATATGATTTATATTATTCTCTAACACTCTGAATGGTTCAGGAACACACCAGTCACTGTGAAGGTTGATGTCTATATCATCTGTTGTCGGAGAAGTGTAGATATGGAGATAAGTGGAACTGGAGCTATATTGACCGACTGGGCCTATGACTGCTATAGGTATGGAACTCTTGACGCTTTGATTCAAAATGACACGGAGGCCATGAATGACGAATCTGATGGAATCATAACCTGATGTTGATAAATGTGAAGATAAAATGAAGAAGATGAAGAATGTAATCTGCAGAGTATGAAGAACAGAGAGAGAGTGACGAAAATAGAGAGAAAATAAAAACTTTTGTATTAGCTTTACTGTTGAAACAGTAATCCCACACCTTTTACACTCTCAGTGTGTGGTCCTATTTATACTCATATTAAAGTGCATAATACAATATTCTAGATTATTCACCGATGTAGAAATTGAGGAAATGAGGTTTGTGATTGGAGATTGAAGGATTTGAAGTTGTGCAGCAGTCACCATGTTGGAGGAGAAGAATAAATGAGATAGGGAAAAATGGGTTGGGTTGGGTTTGATATCAAAAAAGAAAGCTGGAAAATAACGGATTGAAAAGAAAAATGGGTTGGGTGTTGATTGTGGAAAATCTGTGAGAACGAACAGAAATTTTGGATTTGAGAAATTTTTTTATTCAAGTAGATTGCGGAAGCAAGATGATGAGAACAAGTAATTTCACTGCGTGAGCATTATAAGCTCTGATACCATGATGGAATCATAACCTGATGTTGATAAATGTGAAAATAAAATGAAGAAGATGAAGAATGTAATCTGCAGAGTATGAAGAACAGAGAGAGAGTGACGAAAATAGAGAGAAAATAAAAACTTTTGTATTAGCTTTACTGTTGAAACAGTAATCCCACACCTTTTACACTCTCAGTGTGTGGTCCTATTTATACTCATATTAAAGTGCATAATACAATATTCTAGATTATAATTCTGTTAGTCTAATATATTCTAGACTACCCATATTCTAGAATACATACTCTAACAGAATCAACACTAGAGAGAGTTTTGAAGGTTGCAATTTGGTGCGTTCAAGAGATGCCATCTCTTAGACCCACCATGAGGAAGGTGACACAGATGCTTGAAGGAGTCGTTGAAGTGCCTGCTCCCCCGAATCCGTTCCCATTCAATGAAAATAGCTACTCCTAATTTCAACTAGTTATGATTTTTCTGACTGTGATTGTATCCATACTCATCTAATTAATGATTCACCTGCTGCCAGTATATTCATTTCTCAATCAATTCTACTTGATAGAAGAGTAAAACGTTCTAGATTTCTTCGAGAAGCTTTTCATTTTGTTCACAGCTGAATGTTTATTGAAGTTATATGAATTTCATCAAGATTGTTTCTCAAATTTTACTGCTCTCTGATTGTAAGTTTAAAATGACTTCTCATTTTTTCCATAAGAAGAACATCAAGGATTAATAGAATTTACAATCATTATTATGAATTTCCTCAAGATTAGGGCTCATTTTTTACCACTTCATTATTAATAGATTATTATGAATTTCCTCAAGAAAGTGTATTGAGGTATAGGAAGATAAAATTTTAGTTTGTTCTTTCATTTGTGATAGTTACAGTTTGATCCCTCAACTTTGAAAACGTTATAGTAGTTTGGTCTCTGAAGCGAAATCATAGGAAATAGTGATTTTGAGTTGTATTGATGGAAGGATTGAGGATAGTGTTGGCTTGTTTGGGAGTGCGGTTGCGGTAACTTTTCAAAGTGCTTTTCATGCCGAAATACATTAAAATAATATTTTTTTATTTTTTAAAAATTATTTTTGAAATCAGCACATCAAAATAATCTAAACACACTAAAAAATTTTCATTTAAAATACAAAAAAAAAAAATTTGAAATTTGGCAAAACGCGGGTTGCACCGCTCATCCAAACAGGCTAGACTTATGGGTACAGTTTTAGTATAGTTATTTAATTATTATATTTTCATTTTGGTCCTCGAAGTTTGACAAAATTATAATTTTACATATAAAATGCTGCGGAAATCCCAGATTGGTCCCTGGCTGTAATCTTAGTTTTCCATATGGATTTTGAAGAATAATTGAGATTTATTGGTGAATTATTATTATCAAGTTTAATGTTTTATTTTCTTGTGAATTAGAATCTCGATACCGTTTGCTCTTTGGATTTTTTTAATTCTAGTTGCGTTAAACATCTGGTATAAGAGACTGGTGCGCGCGCGCGAACAGAGAGAGGCATAGCACGGCAACATGGATAATAATCCTTGGACACTGCTGAAATAATGTTTTTAAATGAAACCACACTCATTTGAAGACTTGTAATAACCCTTCTGTCATTTGATTCAAATTACGTTGGATAGAAAAATTGAAGTGGTAGAAGGAAGGAAGCTTCTGAATAATTTCATGGATACCAGTGAAACAAGCCATGCCATTTATTTCAATGACATTATCAATTTCTCGAAGGCAAGGCGTACAGCTAATTAATAACATATCTTTTTTGCATGGGTCTATCACCCACCCCTTTCTTCACGTTAATTTTTTTCTTGCAGTAATTATGAGGGTAGGTGACTTTCTTGATGTATGAACTCAAGCTAGGCTGGTTCGGTGATCTTTCATTAATTTGGACTCGAACTTGGCAGAACACAAGGAGCTATCCGATGAATTAACTCAAAGTTCGCTAGACATTTCTACAAGTATAGATTTATAAGAGGCTTCCTCGTTGTGACCTCATAAAATCAAGAATTTCGTTGATTTTCTTTCTTATTCTTACTGCAACATGTCTTCGTTTAGACTTCAAATCAAATTTTTGAATGGTGATTTAGCCATCTCAAGTGCATTCCACCTTCTCCTGCTATTGCGCAAGTCTGCATTAATGCTGACCTGCTTTTCTTGCATGAAAAGTAAGTTCTAACTACTTCCTAGTTCAGTCAAGGAGGGCCAAAGCAGGTTCAATTAATGTAGATTTGATTTCTCAATTTTGAATCGCAGATGTTGTTTCATACCGTTCGTGACACGATTTGTATTCACCAATGTAATTTTTATTAAAATAATCTAAAAATTAATTATAATAAATAAATATATTAGAAGAAGATCACAATATAATTTTTATCTCGCAATTCTAATTTTATTTCAGATGATATTTTACTATATGTTGTTCCGGGATCGCAGATGCCTTCACGTATGAATTTATAGTTCGTGATGAAATTACAAGTAATTTAATGAGAGAATAAAAAATAAGTGTCTAATTTACTTGAATTATTAATTATATTTTATTATTATAATTATTAAATATTTAAAAAACAATATATATATATATATACACTTTAAAGTAATTTCACAAGTTGAAAGCAATATGAAAAGTTTGGTAACCAAACACTTGAAACTGCTTTTCATTAACCTTAAACTCAACCACAGTCACTACAAAAAAAGGGTGCCGTTAGCAACGGCAAAATTCCGTTGCTAATTTTGCATCCGGAAATGGTTTAGCAACGGATTTTCCGTTGCTAAACCAATTCCAGGAAAAAAAAAAAAAACATGTTTTGCAACGGATTAACCGTTGCAACTTTAATTTGCAACGGAAAATGTTGCAACGGATTTGGCAACGGAATATCCGTTGCAAAAGTGTCCGTTGCAAATTAAATTTGCAACGGCGAATCCGTTGCAAAGAATAAAACTATTATTATTATTATTATTATTATTGCATCAATAATGAAAAAAAAACATTTAAATCAAAGAATAAAAAAGCCTAAAAACTATAACAAAATAGCAAACAAAATCAATGAAAAAATATATTAGATGGAAAAAAATTATTTGACTTGAAAATAAAAAAAAAACTAAAAGAAAGAACAAACTAAAATCTAAGAACAAATTTTTTTCAAAAAGTTACCACCTTAACAAATAAGAAAATAATAAAAATTAAAAATCAAAACTAAGAGCACACATATATAAATATAGAAAAAAATAAGGTGTGCGTCAGGTCGAATATTGTCGGCGGGGGTGTCAGATGCGTACATAGTATTCGCATAAAAGAATAATAAAAAAAGATAAATTAACATAGCACCCCTACATTCAACTCTTCAATGTTGTCTTATCATGGGTAAAAGAGTTATTTTACCGTGCAATAGTATGTGAAATCACTATGACACCTCCTCTGTTAACTCTTAGTTTTTATCTTATAGCAGGATAGAATAGTTATTTTACTATAAAAATATAAAAAAATCTCAAAAAAATATATATTTTAATATAAAACATCAAAAAATTACTAAAACAAATGCAAGAAACAATTTTGAAGCATAAAATCAAATAATTCATCATCAGCGCATGCACGTGTGCGTGCTCTGTCAGGTTCTAAGCAATATATCTAACTTAAATCTCACACGAGGATCAGTCACAAAAACATGTTTTCATTTTCATTTCAAAACCTTTAATTATGGATAATCCGACCCAATACGAACTCTCTAACCCAACTTCACCTCCTTCAACTACTCCGAATCTGGCTCAACCTCTTTGTAAGAGCAAGTTCAATGGCAAGATCCATTTTGAAGATTCAAATCTTGAAAATGGCTATTTGAATAATGTATATTTGATTTTTTTATTGACATGTACTCCAATGGTAAAAAAATATTTTGAAGAGCTATTTTTTATATTATTTCAAATATAATGCAATTGATAGGAGTAAATTATACAATTAAATAATTGCTTTTGAAAAACCTTCGAACAATAAAATTATTTTTTTAATCATGTTTAAATTAAAAAAATAAATTTAAATATAATTAAAAGATCCGCAATATTTGAAATTTGAAATTTAAACTACTTATTGTATGTTTTTAAAGTAATTTGTATGTTTTTTTTATGGTTGTTTTATTTGAAGTTAATTAATGTTAATAGTCTTTGAGTGCTAGAAAAACTTAAGAAAATAAAATGAACACATTAATAAATAACCAATAACTTCAAACATAATTAATTAAAATACAATCCATTACATTCCTACATTCCTGATAATATAAATTAATAAATAAAATTATTATTTTTTATTTATATTTAAATAAAAAAAATGAATTTAATTATTATTAAAAAATGAATTTTATTATAATTAAAAAAATGAAAAGAGAGCTCCCGCTCTAGACATGGGATGGGCGGGGTAAATGAAAATTATGGTGGATTTTTCAATGATCTTGCAACTGAACATCCGTTGCAAACGGAATTTGCAACGGATTGTCCGTTGCAATTGCAACGGAACATCCGTTGCATTTGTTGAATTTGCAACGGCAAATCCGTTGCAATTGCAACGGAAATGCCGTTGCAAATGTTAAACGCACCGTTTTATTCAAAACAATTGAATATCCACTGTCTTCCTCTTTCCCGGTCACATACTCCCATTTACACCAAAACCAGACCTTTCCCTTCTTCTCTCTTCTTCCCGGCCTCAGCAGCTCTTTCCCTTCGAAAAACGGTGACCTTCACTCTTTAAAACCAGCTCTTTCCCTTCGGAATTCTTCTCTTTTTTCTCTTCTTTTTCGGTTCGGTGACCTTCACTCTCTAAAACCAGAAGACCTTCTCTCTCTCTCTCTCTCTCTCTCTCTCTCTCTCTCTCCCTCTCGGTTCAGCAAAATCAAGCATCAACTCCGAGCACCACCTCGTCGGGATCCTCCCCTCTGCACCAGAAACCCAGCTGCAACGTCACCGTGGAACAACGAAGGTACGGTCACCATTTCAAAATTCAAATTTCTGCTCAGTTTTTTGTTCATTTTCTTAGTTTCTAAATTAGTTTAGGGTTTAGGGAGTTTTGGGGGAGCTTTCTATTAGATTTTCTTGCAATTTTTTAGCATAGCTAGGCACAAAAAATTTGCATTAAAAAATTTGGTCGAGGATGGTGTTAATTTTCTTGCAATTTTTAAGCATAGCTATTCTTATGTTTATCTCTATGGTTATTGGAACCCACAGTTTGTTATCTGAGAATGTTGAGTTACTGAGGAGGTTTGAGCTGGCTGTGTAGAGTTTTGCATTAAAAAAATTGGTCGAGGATGGTGAATGATTCTGGAGATTTGTGGATGGCAGAAAAAAAATTGGATGATCATTCACCATTACCCTATTTTGGGAACTACTATTAGATATTTAGCTCTTTTAAATTCTCTAAATAGTTTTTATTTTATTGTTGTGAAAGTATGGTTAATATAATTTAAATTTTGTATAAATTGTCTTATCTTATTATTATGAGATTATGCTAGAAGAAATTATAATAGAATATATATAGTCTTATCATGATAGCAATAAGTTATGCTTGAAATGTTGTTATTGTGATGGTTGATTCAGTTGATTAGATCAATGTTTGGAAATATATGTGTAACATTAAACATAATGATGTCAATAAATTGGGATGTTCCAAGTATACGGGAAGCTCTAATGAGATTTTGATATAAATTTCTTAATGGAAATTTTCAACATATTTTAGAAAACAAATTCTTGTATTTTTCTCCATGTCAAAAGTATTTTGTGTCTTGAAATGTTACAATTGGAATCAGAGTTTTGGTTATTATTTAGGGAATTGATATGTTAATAAAAAAAGAAATATATGATATCATGGTTTTAACAAGTCAACAAGCGAGGATGTTATCTATTCATTATAGGTACAAGAAAGATGCAATGTGGGAAATGTGTGATAGATCATGGTGAATGATTCTGGAGATTTGAGGATGGTTATTGGAACCTACGGGGGTCATTGCTTTCCAAACTTATTGATGATGGCAGAATATAACTATGCCAGGTGAAGAATGATTTTATATGAATTAGTGATGTAATGCCAAAATATTTAGACAAGAATTTCATGATGATTCTAGAAGTCAACCTTTTTGAATGTAACAGCAGTTCATGTTCGTAATATAACTCAATTTCTACTAGAGATTCCAGGGAGCTAAGGTTATTTCTTAGTTGATTTTAATTTATCTTTTGTCAGTAATATAACTCAACTTCTGAAAGTACTAACAACATCTCTCTACGCAGGGTTTTTTAAAGGAACATCAATCAATATCTTTTGACTTCAAATTGTATTAAATTCGCTTGAAAGGTTAGTGTAATTTGTTGATTGTGTCATTTGAGTATGAATATCGATTTAATGCATATTGTTGTGTATGGTGTTGCTGTGTGTTGCTCCTATGTGTTTTGGTGTTGTGTGTTTGATGTTTTGTTAAGTATTTGTTGTTTTTTTGTCTTGGCCATGAATAATCCATAAACTAGAGATATCGATTGAACTCAAGTGATACATAGTTGTCCCCTTTGCCTCGTAATTTAGTATTGAATTGCGTCAAATATTTACATTATGCGTAATACAAAATGTTTCAAGATTCTAAAATGTTTCTATGTTATAATGTTTACTAGATTAATATGGATGATCGAGAGTGGATGTATCGTCGTATGAGAAATGGTCGTATGAATCCTGAATATATTACGGGTGTTAGAAGATTTATCAATTTTGCATATTCAATTGGAAGAAATGTTTCATTGGGGAAAATTAGATGTCCTTGTGTGAAATGCAAAAATCAAAAGTTTCAGAAAGAAGATGATGTTTCTTATCACTTATTGAGAAAAGGGTTTTTACCTTATTATAAAAATTGGACTGTACACGGGGAGCCTTATGACACAGATAATATGGTCGGACCTTCATCAGGAGGGATTAGTCGTGTTGTGAATGATGAGGGAGATGCAAATCCATATAGAAATATGGTTCTAGATGCAATGAGGGATGATGATGCATACTATAATGATAGGGATTGGAGTACTGTTGTGATAGAGGAACCTCCGAATCTAGAGGCATCTAAATTTTTTAAGTTGTTGAAAGCTGCAGAGGAACCTTTGTGGGATGGGTGTACTAAGCAATCAAAACTATCTGCTTGTGTACAATTGCTTAATATGAAGTCAAATTTAAATTTAACTCAGAATGCCTTCAACAAATTCACTGAATTTGCTAAGAGTTGCATGCCTGATGATGCTAATTTGGTTTCAAATTTTTATGATGCCAAGAAATTTATGCGGCCTCTAGGACTTGGCTATGAGAAATATGATGTGTGTCGTAATAACTGCATGCTGTATTATGGGGTTGATGAGATGAAAATAAGGTGTGATTTCTGTGGAAGTTCACGATACAAGCCTAGAAACCCTACTAGTAAAGGCCCTAACAAGGCGGAGAAGCAACTCCGATACTTTCCATTGACATCAAGACTTCAGAGACTATTTATGTCTCCACATCATGCCAAGGATATGACATGGCATCATTTTCATAAGTCGGATGATGGAATAATGGTGCACCCATCAGATGGATATGCTTGGAAAGAGTTTAATCGAGTCCATCCGAGCTTCGCGGTAGATCCACGAAATGTTCGATTAGGATTATGCACTGATGGGTTTTGTCCATTTAATATGGTTTCAAATTCATATTCTTGTTGGCCAGTAATTGTAACTGTGTACAATTTGCCTCCTTGGAAGTGCATGACAAGACCATTTATGTTTTTATCAATGATAATTCCAGGGCCAAAGAATCCGGGAAAAAACCTTGATATTTTTCTAAGACCTTTGATTGATGAATTGAATAAGTTATGGTCTGTAGGTGTCGAAACTTATGATGTATACCATAAAGAAAATTTTCAGTTAAAAGCAGCTTTGATGTGGACCATAAGTGATTTTCCAGCATATGGTATGTTGTCGGGCTGGAGTACACATGGCAAATTATCATGTCCTTATTGTATGGAACACAGTAAGTCATTTCGATTAAAACATGGTGGGAAAAATTCATTCTTTGACTGTCACCGACGATTCCTACCTATGAATCACCCGTACAGATATCAGTCGGATAAGTTTGTAAAAGGAGTAATTGAAGAGCTCCCTCCTTTTCCTCGTCGATCTGGTTTAGAAATGTTAGCTGAAGTTTCTAAGTTCACCGAGGGACATGTTGGTAGCTCTTCAAATTATGGTAAAATTCCCGGATTTGGTGTGTATCACAATTGGGTGAAGAAAAGCATTTTTTGGGAGCTTCCATATTGGCACACAAATTTAATTCGTCACAGCCTAGATGTCATGCACATAGAAAAAAATTTCTTTGACAATATCTTCTACACGGTAATGGATTGCCCTGATAGAAGCAAGGATAATGTAAAGGCTAGGTTGGATATGCAGTTGTATTGTAAAAAGCCAAGCTTACATTTGCAACAAGATGCAAGTGGTCGAGTTTACAAACCGAAAGCCACTTATTATCTCTTCAAGAAAGAACAACAACAAGTGTTGGCATGGATGAAAGAGTTATCCTTTCCTGATGGCTATGCTTCAAACATATCACGGTGTGTGAAAGAGGCACAATGTAAGGTCTCCGGCATGAAAAGTCATGATTGCCATGTTTTTATGCAAAGACTTCTGCCTGTTGCGTTCCGACCTTACTTGCCTAGACCATTGTGGGAGGCATTAACAGAATTGTCAGTATTTTTTCGGGACATCTGTGCGACTAATTTAAATTTCCAACACTTGGAGTTGATGCAGAGAAATATTATTGAAATAATTTGTAAGCTTGAAAGGATTTTCCCTCCATCGTTCTTCGACTCCATGGAACACTTAGCAATACACCTACCTTATGAGGCACAAGTTGGTGGACCCGTTCAATATCGATGGATGTATCCATTTGAACGGTATGTTTTCATACAATGTAATTTTAATTTACTTTCATTGAATAATTTGTTTATTTTTTAAACTAATTAACATAAATAATGAATATATATGTTCTATTTGAAGAAGAAAGTCACCAATAAAGCCCAAGTAGAGGGTTCCATATGTGAAGCGTACTTGATAGATGAAATTACCAATTTTGCGTCTTATTATTTTGGTGATGACGTTCAAACAATATGGAATCGAGTTCCACGAAATGACGATGGTGGAGCTAAGAGTGAAGGTGGACAACTTTCTATTTTTTCCTATCCAGGACGAAAATTGTCTAAAAAATATTATAGACGACAATTATCGCAGGAAGAAATGAAAATTGCGCACAACTATGTCATTTTCAATTGTCAAGAATTGAAACCCTATATAGAGTAAGTGTGAAATATTTTATTTTGTTTCTGAATTTATAATAACTTCATTTCAACTAACAATTTAAATTTTAGGCAATGTCGCCATGAGCTACATTCACGACAACCACAATTGACCGATATTGAAATTGAAAAACTATGCGAGGTTGAATTTCCAATTTGGTTGAAAAACCATGTAAGTATTTTTCACGACATATTTTGTTACATTTACTATTTTGTATGAAATAATAATTCATACATTGTTATTGTTATGCTAGGTTGAATATAAATCAACCGGAATTGAGAATCAAATCTTTGCTCTTTCTATGGGTCCGTCAAATTCCGTGAAATGTTATAATGGGTATTATGTCAATGGGTTTAAATTTCATACTCAATTTTATGGTCTCTATAAAAAAACAATGAATAGCGGGGTTTGTGTAAAAGGAAGTTGCTACAATGGTAATGAAATTGATTACTATGGAATGCTTGAAGAAGTGATCCGGCTTAAATATTTAGGGAGTAAGTGCAAGGTTTTTATGTTTAAGTGTCATTGGTACGATACCAAACGTGGGCTTAAAGTGCATCGTTCAAATGGTTTGGTTGAGATCAAGCATACCTCTAGACTACATGGAAGTGAAGATTTTGTCTTGGCGCAGCAATGTCAACAAGTCTACTATACGTGTCCACCCGATAATAAATCTTCAGAATGGTGGGCAGTTATGAAGACAACAGCTAGAAGTCGTTATAATGTTGAGATGGGTGAATTTATTGAAAACAATGACAATGTTAAAACATTTGATGTTGATCAATCAGATGAAATTTCTCAACCATGTTGTGTGCTTCCTAATATGACACTTGATGAACCAAGTATATTTGTTGACACATCTTATTATGAAGAAGTCAACCAAAATGATTTGCTTACGGTAGAGGGAAATTGGGGAGACGATAATGAAATGGATTCGGATGAGGAAATTGAGTATGATAATGAAGTCGTTGGTGATGATGATAATGATGATGATAATGATGATGATTTGATTAGAAGTGATGATGATGATGATTAGCATTATGCAGGTATATTCAATGCATTTATTTTTATGTGATGATGATGCTGATTAGCATGCTGCTTGTATTTCTTATATTTAATTGATATATTAACTTATGATATTTAATATTCTTTTGTTCATATTTCTTATTATTGTCATATTGATTAGTTTTTACCAACAATACTTATTGACGACAATCCAATTATTGTAGGATGTCTAAACAAGCATCTATATTACAATATTCCAGAAGTGATAGGTCCGCATCCAGAGCGAATAGAACTCCATCTACCGTGGATAAGAACGCATCATCTTCTCACCAACCCGAGCCTGATCAACTACATGATTATTATGCACAAAGAGTTGCAACTACAGCTTTCGGGTTTCAAGATTTGTTAGCAACACAAGGTGTCCCGCGAGATGATACAAACATGTTCAGAGAATTTAATGTTCATCAAGGTTATGCGGGAGGAGTTGGAGATGAAGTTGATGAAGATGGTAGTGATGAGAGAGAATTCGATGAGTCAAGAGAAGGTAGTAACATGCGATGTTCAGATGATCCGAATTGCCTCCATTCAATCTATGGTTCAAGCTGTTCTCGAACCAGTGTAAGCATTAAACGGAAGAGTTTTGACACGGCAATCGATCCAGTGTCGGGAAAAAAAGAACTGAGTTTGTATGGAACATCCGAGTAAGTATAATATTTTTATTACATATTTATCATTTGTGTCATTGTTCCATGAACGTTTGTTGCTTTAATTTTTCAGGTTCAATAACGCTTCATGTGGCCGAGAAATCGGAATAATTTTGAGAACTAATTTCAAGGGGCCATGGTACTCTTGGGATAAAGTTGATGCCATGTGTAAAGATGAACTGTTTAAGGAGTTCAAGGTATGTTTTTCTGTTAACTATTTTTGAGGGAGATTTGGCAATCATGTTTAACAGTAGGTGAATGATTATTGAGAATTGCTTTGCCTTGTTTGTTTAGTAGTTTGGAAATTGAAGGGAAAGTTTGAAGCTTTTTGAATGATGGATTGATTGGTTAGATGTTTTGTTGATGTGTTTTTGACCAGTTTGGTTTTGTATTATAGTTGGAATTAGCTTACATACAGATAATTTATATGTATTTATGATTTGGGTCTGGTTTTGTTAAATGATGAGGTTGTTTGAGATCTGTGTGTTTATGTTAACATTTATTAATTGTCATATGTATTTGATAGAAAAAATATGCCTTCCCCGAAGAAGATGAAGCAATTGTTCGTAAAATATGGGAAGATAGATCTCGAACTTGCTTGAACCAACAATTGGCAAGAGCTCGAAATAAAGCTATGTCAATAATAGGTACCAAAAATATCATCGATTGCCTGGATAAAGGACCTGTTTGGATCCAAAATGAAGATTGGAATACGATGATCAACGATGTTTGGTCTACCGATAGATTTTGCAAACGATCCAAAACATCAAAACAAAATCGATTGAAGCAAACAGATGGGAAAATAAGTACCCATTCTGCTGGCTCTGTGTCATTTGCATCATATCGAGCTAGTATGGTACGAAATGTTGTTGTTCAACACTTGTAATTTAATTTGTTTAATATTTTTGTTGCTTACTTTTTTTTCCATGTTCGTAGCAAGAACAGGCCGGGGGGAAAGAACTTCCCTGGGTTGAGGTCTTTTCTGCTTTGCATCAAAAATCAAATGAGACCGGCACATTTGTAGATAACCGGTCTAAAATAGTGGTGGTAAGTACTTATATTTTATTTTATATATATATGAAATATCATTCATATTCAAATTAATATATTTTTGACATGGACTTGTCTGTTTGCAGGAAAAATATAGAAATGAGATGGTTGCAAGATATGGACCTGATCAGGACAATCATCCCTCATTTGATGGAGCAGCTTGGTGTGAGGCTTCAGGGGGAGTAAGCAAGGGTCGAGTATATGGTGCACCCCGTATGCCTAAATCTAAAGTTGATGTGAGTTCTTCTTCACATACCTACTCAGTAAATTCATCATATCCAAGCACAACAACTACTAGACGGTATGAAGAGCAATTGCAACAAAATCGTGAAGCTATTGATGATATGAGAAATGAAATGAGAAATGAAATGTCTTCCATTAAAGATTGTCTTAAGCTCTTGGTAGGACATATGGGTCTAAGTATGTCAACACCTATGGCTCCGTCGATGCCATCACCTGTGGCTCCGTCGATGCCATCACCTACAATGGCACCAGGACATCGACCTCGACCTCAAATGCCATATAATGGTCCATCTTCCTCTCATCAACAACATCGTAGATCATTTCCGCCTTAAACACTTTAAAATATTTATTTTTAAGTTTCATGTTTATTTACTTAGTCATGTAAATGTAATCGAATCAGTATTGTATTAAGACTTTTAATTAATCTTTTAAATTTTATTTCCACCATATTTATGTTATTTTCAATACTCATAATATTTAAATATTTGCTAGTGCTTTTAAAAGATTTAGTTGTAATTAATTAAAATTAAAATATATTAAAATTAGATTTTAAAAATCTAAATATTTAAATAATATTCTGACCGTTGCATTTGCAACGGCAGGTCCGTTGCAATTGCAACGGCAATCTCGTTGCTATTGCAACGGCCTGTTTGTTGCAATTGCAACGGTCCAGCCGTTGCAACGGCAACGGCAACCCCGTTGCAACAGCAACGGACCTGCCGTTGCAACGGCAACGGCAAGCCCGTTGCAATTGCAACGATCCTTTCGTTGCAACGGCAACGGTACAGCCGTTGCAACTGCAACGGCTATCCGTTGCATTTGCAACGGGATACCCGTTGCAAAAGTTGTTTTTGCAACGGGTCCCATTGCAACGGCTACGCCGTTGCAAATTATTTTGCAAGGGCTACGCCGTTGCAAACGAATTTTGAATCCACCTATTTCTAACGGATTCGTTCCCTTGCAAATGCCGTTGCTAATTAATATTAGCAACGGCTTTCTTTATAATTTGCAACGGATGACGCCGTTGCAAATGGCCCTCTTTTTTTGTAGTGAGTTTTAACCAAACACTTTAAAAATTATTTTGAACCGCAACTAAAATGTTTTTTATGAAACTGTTATTTTAAAATCTCAATCACAAAAGCAAAAGCAATACCAAACACACTCTTAATGATAAAAGGGTTTGAAATTTGCTTTATATTTCTTTGGAATCAAAATATGTTCAAAATTTTAATTATTTTACTTGGATTCACAAAAAATAACTAAAAAAATAGAATTTCCTAAAAAAAAAACTTATTTAATGATATTGAGTACGGAACAAGTCGTTTCTTGCATTTCTTTCTCCAAGTTTTAGTTGAATTTTCTCAAAAGGTTCTAGTTGAATATATAACTTGTTAGAATTCAAGAGATTTTCAATAAAGAAAATTTTTAGCACAACCTACTACAAAAAAAAGAGACGATTAGCAGCAGATTTCTATGATAGAAAAAATTCATTGCAAATTTTGTAATGGATTAACATCCGAATATGTTTAATAACGAATTTTTCGTTGTTGAACAATTTCAATTTTTTTTACCGAATTTGCAACAGTGAAACCTTTATTTTTGAAGTGGTCAAAAGAGAATGGAACTACTGATTTATTTCATGAGAACAAGTGACCATTGAATCAAGCCTTGCCATATATTCCGATGACATTAATAACTTCTCTTTTTTGAACAACCCTTTCCTCCCTGGAAAACTTGACCATTAAAATTTACAGTTTCTCATGCTTTTACTTTTTCTTCATTAAATCTATTCATCATAGTTTACTTCATGCTTATTTCTACGGTCATATGATAATTTGTTTCATGCTCCCATTAATTTATTCATTTGTATCTTAGATTTAATGTCTTTTTAGGTAGTGTAAGGCTCAAAAGTTTATGGATTGATTCAGGTCAAACAATAATAAAATCATTTCAATTTTTTTCTTAAAGTTGAGACTACATTGTTTTGAGAAAAAAAATTGATTACATTTGAACAAGGTTTTTAGTACTCACTTAACCTGCCAAGATTATTAGTTATCACCAAGATTGTTAAAATCGCTTTTTTGACACGACACGAAAAACATAATGTAAAATCGGATCATAAAATCGCAAGTATATTTTTTTTAACTATATATTAACAATTTCAGTCAATAAATTAAATTACATTAAAATCTGGTAAAGAGCGTCAACAATATTATAATCAATTAGTTATCTAAATAAATAAGAAAGATAAATAATATAAATCAAGAAATCAATGACATGAAAAAAAAAACTCAAAATTAATAAGATTAGATTTAAACGAGGTTTCTACTTTCTAGAACTCCACGACCTAATCTACAAGATTATTAGTTGTCACCAAGTCAAAGTTCCACCTAGATTCAAGTCTTTGCCGTGCTCATTTGATACGCGGACAGCTGGACACTTGTTATTTATTCCGACTAGAATACTCAGCATAAATAGAGAAGAGGAACAGTGCCCTAAATCATGCAATGTCTTAAAAATACAGTATCTTCACATCATGAATCTACAACTACCATATTGTTTTTGCTTCTTTCTTCTTCTCCAGCTGCCATTTTCTACCAATGGCCAGGCTTACAAGAACGTATCTTTGGGCTCATCTCTCACTGCTGCTAGTGGTGACCTTCCATATTTGGACCACTCCATATTTGGGTGGAAGTGGAACCGCCTATGGAGCCATGTTTGACACGGGAAACTTCGTGCTAGCGCAATACAAGCCGGTGCCAATTTGTGGCAGAGTTTTGATGAACCAACGGATACACTGCTGCCCACAAAAAATCTGAATTCACGCGCCCAACTAATTTCTCCCTACCTGGAAAAGAATTATTCAGATGGGAGATTCAAGCTCATTCTACAAGATGACGGGAATCTCTTCTTGTCCACCACAGCCTATCCATTAACTACCTCAAATTTTGCAATATGATGGAGTTTTTTGGCAATATGTTTATCCAAAGAGTGCTTCCAGTGGAGAAAGGTGGGCTATGGCCTGGACGACTTCGGCAAACTTCGTACCACCAAATATCTGCTTGGCAATTAGTTACGCAGTAGGCAGTGGAGCTTGCGGTTTCAACAGCTATTGCGAATTAGGAGATGACCAAAGACCAAGTTGCAGGTGTCCGCCTGGTTACACCTTCTTTGATCAATATGATGAGAGGAAGGGATGTAAGCAAATCTTTATTTCACAGGATTGTGGCCATCCATCGCCAGAAACAGATAGCTTTGAGATCAGGGATATGCTAAACACTAACTTTCCATACGCTGATTATGAATATTTTCGTTCAGTAACCGAGGATTGGTGCAGACAGGCTTGCTTGAGTGACTGCAATTGTGCTGTTGCCACTTTTAACGATGGAGAATGTTGGAAGAAGAGAGGCCCTCTCACCAATGGCGTAACAGATCCAACGATTGGTGATAAAGCCCTGATGAAAGTAAGGCAAGGCAACTGGACTGCAGGTCCAATTGCAAAGAAGACATTTTCTGTTTATTAGTGAAAACATAATATTAATATTTTTTTAATAGGGGCAATGCTTTGGATTTTAAAATTTTAAAATCAAAATTTAAAATCTTAACTAACAATTCTAGTTTTTAAATTCAACCAACTCCTTAAAGATAATAATCCTTGGACACTGTGGAAATATCTATCTCAAGTGCATTCCACCTTCTCAAGGCTGCATTAATGCTGACCTGCTTTTCTTGCATGAAAAGGAAGTTCTAACTACTTCCTAGTTTAGTCAAGGAGGGCCAAAGCAGGTACAATTAATGTAGATTTGATTTCTCAATTTTGAATCGCAGATGTTGTTTCATACCGTTCCTGACACGATTTGAATTCACCGTCAGTTTATTTTTATTTTTTTCAAACCTTGATTAGCGTCAAAAGGACCAGATTAATGTTCAAACGACATTGTTCCAAAAGCGTGTTTCTCGAATCAAGATGTATTATCTTATAAGAGTTTAGAATAATCAAAATTTTAATTGTTTTACTTGAATTTATAAAAAATATTAAAGTAAAATAAAAATTTATAAAAAAAAAATATTTAACAATATTGAGTACGGAACAGCTGAATAGATTTAAACAAGGTTTCTAGTAATAATCTCCCAAGGTTATTAGTTGTCACCAAGTCAAAGCTCCACCCAGATTCAAGTCTTTGCCGTGCTCATTTGATACGCGGACAGCAGGACACCCCTTCTTTCTTCCGACTGCAATACTCGGCATAAATAGAGAAGAGGAGCACAACCCTAAATCATGCACTGTCCCAAATTCACATCATGAATCTACAACTACCATATTGTTTTTGCTTCTTTCTTCTTCTCCAGCTTCCATTTTCTACCAATGGTCAGGCTTACAATAACGTATCTTTGGGCTCATCTCTCACTGCTGCTAGTGGTGACCTTCCTTGGACTTCACCATCTGGGGAGTTCGCTTTTGGATTCCAACAAGTTAGTGATGCTGGCTACCTGCTTTCCATATGGTTCAACAAAATACCTGAAAGAACCATAGTCTGGTCAGCTAATAGAAATAATCTAGCTCAGAGCGGATCAACAGTACAACTTACGGCAGATGGTCAGTTGGTTCTGAATGATCAATCAGGAACTCGAATACGGAACACTGCATATTTGGGTGGAAGTGGAACCGCCTATGGAGCCATGCTTGACACGGGAAACTTCGTGCTAGCAGGACAAGCCGGTGACACTTTGTGGCAGAGTTTTGATCAACCAACGGATACACTGCTACCCACACAAAATCTGAAGTTAGGCGCTCAACTAATTGCTCCCTACCTGGAAAAGAATTATTCAGATGGGAGATTCAAGCTCATTCTAGAAGATGACGGGAATCTCGTAATGCGCACCACAGCCTATCCATTAACTACCTCAAATTTCGCTTACTGGTCGGCCGGAAGTTCTCTAGGTAGCGGTAACCAGCTGACAGGTAGCGGTAACCAGCTGATCTTTAACCAGTCTGGCTATATGTACGTGGTAGCAAGCAATGGCACTATACTTAGTCATGTCTTTTCTAATCCAGTACCATTGCAAGATTTATACCTCAGGGCAACCATAGACTATGATGGAGTTTTTAGGCAATATGTTTATCCAAAGACTGCTTCCGGTGGCAAAAGGTGGGCTATGGCCTCGACGACTTTGCAAACCTCCATACCACCAAATATCTGCTTGGCAATTAGGTACTCAGCAGGCAGTGGAGCTTGCGGTTTCAACAGCTATTGCACATTAGGAGATGACCAAAGACCAAGTTGCAGGTGTCCTCATGGTTACACTTTCTCTGATAAAGATGATGAGAGGAAGGGATGTAAGAAAACCTTTATTTCACAGGATTGTGACCATCCATCTCAAGAAATAGATAGCTTTGAGATCAGGGTTCTGCTAAACACTAACTTTCCATTTGCTGATTATGAATTTTTTGGTTCCGTGAGCGAGGAATGGTGCAGACAGTCTTGCTTGAGTGACTGCTATTGTGATGTTGCCACTTTTAATAAAGTTGGACAATGTTGGAAGAAGAGAGGCCCTCTCTTGAATGGAGTAACAGATCCAAGCATTGGTGATAAAGCCCTGATGAAAGTAGGGAAAGGCAACCGGACTGAGGAGTTAGCTCAGAAGAAGTGTGCAAAGAAGAGTGATGGATCAGCTTTGATCATATCAGGCTCGGTGATCTTAGGTAGCTCCATCTTTCTAATTGTTCTCTACGTGTTCTTTACGAACCGAAAAAAACAAAAAATGATTCCGCAACACCATGTCATGCGGGACATGAATCTGCAGAATTTTACTTACAATGAGCTCGAAACAGCTACCGGAGGATTCGATGAAGAGCTTGGTAGGGGTGCCTTTGGACCTGTTTACAAAGGGGTACTAGGTGGCGAAGACAAACAAATGATTGCAGTAAAGAGGTTAGAAAAGATGGCAGGAGAGGGCGAGACCGAATTCAAAACAGAAGTGACAGTTATCGGCAGAACAAATCACAAGAATCTGGTTCAGCTTGTTGGGTTCTGTAACGAAGGGCAGCATCGCCTTCTGGTCTACGAGTACATGAGCGGTGGCTCCTTGTCAAACTACATATTTGGAGATTCAAGGCCTAATTGGCACCGTAGAATGCAAATTGCTTTCGGTGTAGCAAGAGGGCTCCTTTACCTCCATGAAGAATGCAGCTCCCAGATAATCCATTGTGATATCAAGCCTCAAAATATCCTCCTCGACGAATCTTTTAATGCCAGGATTTCTGATTTCGGACTAGCCAAGCTGTTAAAGACAGAGCAGTCTAAAACAACTACTGCAATCAGGGGAACCAAAGGGTATGTAGCTCCTGAATGGTTCAAGAACTTGCCAGTGACAACCAAAGTAGATACCTACAGCTTTGGCATTCTCCTGCTGGAGCTAGTCTGCTGTAGAAAGAACTATGAGATTAATGCAAGGGAAGAACATCAGATACTTCTTGAAGACTGGGCGTGTGATTGTTTCAAAGAAGGAAAGCTGAACCTTTTAGTAGAAGAAGATGAAGAGGCAATGGAAGACATGAAAAGGGTAGAGAGGTTTGTGATGGTTGCAATTTGGTGCATTCAGGAGGATCCATCTTTAAGACCTGCAATGAAGAAAGTTGTGCAGATGTTAGAAGAAGGTGTTCAACTGTCTGTTCCTCCAGATCCTTCATCATTTTTCAGCTCAATCTAAATCCTTTTTATACACATATCTACCTTGTATTTCTATGATCTGTACTTCCTGTCATTTCAGGCATCATGTATTAGACTTTGCACGAGAAGGCTTAAGACACATGCTTTCATTTTTTTTGTTCTTCTCCATGAGTAGCAAGTAAAATCAGAGATTTAAAATGAATATAATGGAAAAGCTGCATATAATTAGACATTTTCTGTTTATTTGTTTTAGAATGAAACCGCACTATATTTGAAGACCTGGAATAACCCTTCTGCCATTTGATTCAAATTACGTTGGATAGAAAAATTGAAGTGGTCAAAGGAAGGAAGCTTCTGAATAATTTCATGAGTAGAGGTGAAACAAGCCATACCATTTATTTCAACGAGATTATCAATTTCTCGAAGGCGTACAGGTAATTAATAACATATCTTTTTTGCATCGGTCTATCATCCACCCCTTTCTTCACGTCAATACTGGAAAATCTGACCATTGAAAATTACAATCAGCTAATGTGTTGGACTCATCGATGCAGCAATCAAGTATTTTCTGAGAAAGTAAAAAGGAAGGGAATCTGCTATGCTTATCCCTCCAGTCAAATTACTTAAAATTTATTTATCCCAGAGTAAAAAATTATAAAGACAAAAAAGAAAATTGGAGGCTCATTATTACTCGGCATAAACAGTGAAGACGACCTGATCCCTGAGTCCTGCAAAGCATCTTCATCAAATCATGGATTTTCAACTACCATATTGTTTTTTCTTCCTTCTTCTTTTGTTGCCGCCATTTTCTATCAATGTCAGGCTCACAATTACAAAAATGTTGCATCATGGAATGCTATGGTAATGTTGGACTCATCGATGCAGTTGTTTGAGAGAATACAGGAAGGAGGGATTCAAGCGAACAGGGTGACTTTGCCAAATAGGATCGGTTTGCATATCAGCTGAGATTAAATCTCATCTACTGACGATTTTAAAAACGCATGCATCTTTCATATCAACATCACGATCCATTCATTCCAAGAAAAATTAATAAATGTTTTTGTGATGCCATGCTAAGAACTGATTAGCAATCATAACAAAGATCCCTGCATTGGAAAGACGCAATTCGTTTCGATATACAAGAACTGTTACTGAAAATACAGGTTACTGTGAAAGAAAAAAAAATTACTTAGCGAACCCAATTGTAGTTGATGGGCCACATAACTCGAGTTGAAGGTGATCGCTAACCTAATCTTCTTTTTTTTTTAATTAATGTGTATGTTGCTTGTTTGTTTGGATTAATATCATAGGTCTTGAAGTTAATGATCATGTAAATATTCAGTAGTCATTATATTAATAATCACAAGGCTCAAACAGGGCTCAAACTTGAAACCACTTGAAAAGCAAACATTTTAATCTCAAGTTACTATCTCTAGACCACCTACTAGATGGTTCATCCAATTTCTTATGATGCACCTAATTGTAGTAGTTGTTTTTTTGTTCTTGACTTCTGGAGCTGAAATATTGGGACTAATGTTATATATGTTTTTAAAAAATATATTGAATGGATATAGAAAGTGTGTTTTTCAAGATAGCCAGAAAAAAATTTAATTGACATATAAGTTAACTAAAAAAATTCTTTTATTATGAAAAAACACAATTTCATGCCAAAAGACCTGCACCGTTCCAAAATCCTTCTCAATATGACAAAATGTCAATATAGTCCAACATTTGCTTGTGAGCTGGGCCTATAACTTCGATTCTTTCAAATTTTATCCCAGTTCAAAAACTCTAAAACACTTCCCCTAGAAAATAGGAACAAATCTACCTCGCAGTGCTATCAGAATTTAGAATATAAGACTTTGGGCTTAAATTGTTTATTTTTATATTTGGATTTGTGTTTTAGAAGTCTATTTGATTTAAATTGATATATTTTAATGGTTTTTTTAATATGCTAATATTAAAATAAAAAATTACTTTAATATATTTTAAATACAAAAAATACTTTTATTAAATATTTTATACCACATATCAAACAAGCAATTAGTGTTCACAACGATAAATACAATTCTCCATTTACTTTCTAAATCATGAAAGATTACTTACCGTAATTCAAAGAGACTCATAGCTAGATACCCCACTATTTGTATATATAAAATTATACTACTTCGTATACCTAAAGTAACTTTAACTCAATATTCTACGAAGAGAAAAAAAAAAAGAAAATTTTTTTGCTGTTGTTGTTTGTGTCAGGTCATGATCAAGTAGACTTTAAGAAATTTAACACGATTTGTTGGTAACGAATTATTAGACAAAATAGCTGGGGAGAAGGGAGAGATTGAAAGAGAAATATGGACTGAAAAATGGTCCAACCATCTTTATTATTGACAACAACAAATCATCGTTTAGAATGTTTATCATTTGCAAGAATATAAATTATTTGTATGAGGATGAATATGTTAAACTTATTTAACACAATGTATAGCAAAAAACAAAAAACCAGAGTTTTTCAAACTTTAAGTTACCGGTCTAAACTGTGAAGAAAATATATGTTTTATAGGTTCTGAAAATATATATATATATATATATATATATAAATCTAAAATTAACTAAAAGTTAAAATAAAAAATCATTTTCTATACGTAATCTGGGCATGAAAATGACTTAATCGAATTATAGCATGCTGGCCCTTAACGGGAAACGAAGCTTATAGAATCGAATTATAGCATGCTGGCCCTTAACAGGAAACAAAGCTTACAGAATGCTATGGCAAAAAATCAATAATTAAATAAAAAAATATACTTGTTGTTGTTAAAGAAAAAGAAAAAAGATAACGTGTTCAAACTTTTTCTTGTATTTTACTTTACCTATCCGATTCATTTCTTGTGATTCTTCTTACAACGAACAAGTATATATCCTGTTGCATACTGTAGCATTACATCAAAATTAATGCTGTGATCTTGCCCATGATTATAGTGGTGATTTGACAGAACTCGAAAGAGTACCGGAGCTATTATTTGCCGGGAAAGAAGTAGGAAAATGTGCGTGGTCAATTTCATCAACATTATGCTCTAAGATAGGGCCTAGGGGGTCCATATATTAGTGGTTTTCCTTGACCATTTAATCGCATGTCCATATATTAGTGATTTTTTTATGAAAAATGTGACTTCCTTTTTATTTATTTAAGAACAAGATAAATAAAAGACTCCACCTTTTATGATATTTTCTTATTAGCATGTTTTTTTTATAAAAAAAAAAATGGGAAAATAACATTGATGGAAAAAAAATAGTGAAATGACAGTTTATACCTATCATGATTGAAAAACATTATATTTTTATAATGTCGCTATATCTAAGAAAATTATGAAATGGACTCACATTAAGAGACATGAGAGAGGAAAGAAAGAAAGAAAAAATATTGGAGGCCCACCAAAGCTTCAATTATGACATTATTGTGCCATAATAAATATATTGATAACACAAATCTAACAACACCAATAAAAACAAGTTTGTGCCCAAATTGAGGGATTTTTTTATTGTTTTATGTTCACATGCATATAAAAAAGGTTTGGAACACTCATCAAATGATGTTGTATTTACTTTTTTAATGTTGTGTTTTTATTTACTGGAGTTTTTTTTTATATATATATTTTTGATATAATAATGTTATTGTTTAAGTATATATAGATAGAGAGAGAGAGAGATAGCGAGAGAGAGAGAGAAAGAGAGTTGTTTTAGTATTTGTTTAACTTAAACAATGCATATTGAAGCAAAAATGTTCTTAGCTATGCTAGGTTTGTTCATGACCAAAATGAGTTTAGAAAACTAATTGTGAATTCATAATGCATGAAAAGATAGTTTGATTTAAATTAATAGATTTTGGATTTGTTACCTCATGCATGATTTGTTACCAATTATGATACTATCATGTAACTTTCTCGATGTGAAATTATATTTGTAAAACTTGAATTGGTTTACAGAGATAATTTGAGATTCAACCGAGTCGGAATTTGGACTAATTCGAGTTGAAAAAAAAGAAAAAAATGTTTGATGTTCACAATCCAAGTTGATCTTAAGATCTAGTTGAAGTGGATCTAACTTGATTAACACCATCCGCTAACCTGTTGATTTATTTATTTTAATTAAAATAACATAATTTTGATTGTTTTGTTTTTTTTGAAATAGTGGTGGATGCTCTCAACCTATGATCTTAATCTTACTTCAATCAAAGCTCAATTTTTACAGCCACGCCCCATCTGGCTAAAAAGAGATTCAAAAGCTTGGGTTAAAACTGTCTTGAAATTATTATAAAATAGTATATGCATGCACCCTTATACATGGTGAACAAGCTGTCAAGATTAAGACTTTAATTTTTCGACAAAATTTGGCTGTCATCCTCTCCTTAAAATGTCAAGCTAGGTGCAGACTTTTCTGCCAATCATGGGCAAGATCACCTTGGACACCTTGTTCATGATTATATTAAAATCTTGCCCATGATTATATTAAAATGTCTAAAATTTGTGGCTATTGCTAGATACTATGGGTTTGGACACCTCTCCTCTTTGACAAATCAATATTCCCTTTGTTATTAATGAGTTTAATTCTTAAATTTCCTCTCCTTCCCTAATTGGTATTGTATTTCAAAAGTAATTTAAAAAAAAAAAACTAAAAAATTTACTATATATTTACAATACTTTGCTTAATTAATTTAAAGGACATTTCTGGAATAGGTTGAGAAGTAAAAATTATGATAAATCCACAAATCTACACTGTTTTTAATTAGGAACCAGAAAAAAAGCTAAATAAATTAGTTGTGTTATATGATATGTAGGAGCAAAAAAAAAAAGAAAGGAAGGAGAAGGTTTTGTGCAATATGATTGAAAATGGTTGTGTTTGGTTAGCGTTTTAGTGCTAATTTGAAAGTTTAGTTGATATTATTTTTAAAAATATTTTTTATTCAAAAATATATTAAAATAATAATTTTTTTTTTTTAAAAATAATTTTTGATATCATCACATGAAAATAATCTAAAAACACTAATTTTATTTAATTTAAAGTGAAAAATATTTTTTTACAAAAAATTTCAAAAACACTTGTGAAACGCAATGCAAAACATATCTTAAAACATAAAAAAAACATATATAAATAGATAAAATATGTTTAATTGGAAAGAAACAATAACATAGATATATCTTCAAGAATTTTATTCTTAAGAAATTAAGAACATACAAACATGTCATATTTGTTTATGTCGTATTTTTAAAACAAAAAGGACATACAAACATGACACATCTGTTTATGCTGTTACCGTAAAAATGTATACTATTATATAAAATTTCAAAATATAATATATAGTATTTTATAAAATAAAATCTTTCTTGAGACTCACATTATCTTATATTTTTTATCAATTAAAATAAATATCATGTCAAAAAACTATTTTAATATAAAAATCTGAGGAGTTAAATGGCATTAAATAATTCATATTATTCTTATACATAAACAAATAATGCATTTGAGACACCATCGAATATTTCAATAATAGTTTAAGACATGGCTTACTAAATATTGCTTATAGAATTTTGAGTTATCTGAAGCTGCTTAAATGGGGAGATCGGGGAAAGGAATCCTTTTAGTTGCTTAATCTATCAAAAAGCCTCTACAATTATGACAAATTAATTATGACTTCATCTTTAAGCATATGAAAAGAAAAAAAAAGAGTTTAATATTTTAAAAATAGCATTTTTCACTTTTCATTCTCACAGTTTTGACAATAAACAAACGTTATATAAGAAAAAAAATTAAAGGAGAATTTTCTTAAATATAGACTAAGGTCATGTTTAACATTGCGTTTCAAATTTTTTTTTGAAAAAAGTTATAATATTTTTATTTTTTATTGTAAATTAATTTTTTTGGTGTTTTTAGATCATTTTCATGTGCTGATATCAAAAATAATTTCAAAAAATAAAAAATATAATTTTAATATATTTCTGAATAAAAAATATTTTATAAAATAATTTCAACCATACTCCCAAACAAGCACTGAATATTTAAAACTTTTTATTAGATTGATTTTTATTGATGGTCACACACACAAATTATGGGGAGGATATCTTTTTTTTTATACTGCTAATTTGTTATTCAATAAATTGATTATATGAGATCTAAAAAAACATCATGTTTTGAGAGATTTCACAATATTAATCTCGAGATAAAATATTTTTATGAAGTTAACTCACGAACAACAAAAGGCTATTCTCATTATTATTTAAACCACCTTCTACCAGATTAACTTTATATATATATATATATATATTAGATGACAAATCATATAAAATTAAAATTTCTAGATCAGATGATGTTTTCTTTCTATATTTTATTAATCTTTACCAGTTCAGATTTTAAAACAAGGTAGACAAGAGCTACATGTTTTTGAAGTTTGAATAAAACATCAGACAGAAGAAGTTTGAAGTTAATAAAAGTATGTCCACTAACTAACATAGTAAACACTGGACCCACACTTACCACAATACCCTTCGAAACTCAATTTTCTTACACTCACCTCCCTACTCGCACAGGAGATTACATCACAGCTAAGTATACAGAGAGTCACACACATCGACTAACCAATCACAAATATCTATCAACTCTTCTCTCTGTCCCTCCCTCCATCTCCTGGTGTTTCGTTTTGGTCATGTTTGTGTTTGAGACGCACTTGTAGCTGTACTTGGTACTTTTCGTTTTTCAGTTTTTGGAATCTCAATGTTTCTTGATCTGGGCATCAAGTATCTCTTCTTTAGATCATAGTTTAGTGTTAAAAATCTTTGCTTTTGTCACTATAAGAGAAAAACCTGTCCGGTTTTTGGTCTTTTTGAGCGCCTTTTGCTTTCTTTAACAGATTCAAAGTAATGGGTTTCTTGTTGAAGTTCCAAATAAGGTTTGCTCAGTATCAGGTTAGTTTCAAATAGCCGTTCTGTTTGAGATATTTTTGGTGTTTTGTTGTGTAATTGTATTGTTTTTTTAATAGTTTTTGATGATTAATTTAGCTCTACTATGTTTATATATTGTGAAAGTTGAGATTTTTATGCCTTTCATGGATCTTGCTTTGAACTGGTTTAAGTAGATTCTGTGTGGTTTTTGAAAGTATTGTGAGTCTGGATTCTTTGATTCATCAGTTTTCAAGGTATCAAATTAGTGAACCTTATTTTTGAGTTATTGGTATATAGGTGTGCCTTTTCTTCTTGATTTCACCTTCACTGTTATTTATGTTATTGTGTTTCTAGCTATTGGAAGCTATATGATATATGTTTCAATCCTTTCGTGCTAAAATAGCTCAGGTTCTGTTTGCTTTTGGCTATGCTTTGATTGGGACATAGAAATGGATGTTCCCTCATTCTGCATTTAGCTGTAGTGGAAATATATGAAAAATGAGAAAGTCAATCGACTCATTTTTAGTGGGCATGGAAAACTGTGCTTTTACTCACTTGATTCAGATAAAGTGATGATCTTTTAGAAGTTGAGTATTTGAACTTTCAAGCACACATTTGATTGGAGAAAGAAAAACTGCTTTGTAATTGTGTTACTCCATTGTATTGTATTTGCAACCAAATAGGGGGTTAAGACTATGTTTTTAACATGAAATGAGTCTTCAGCTTCATATCTGTAGTTCTGTTCTTGTTTGGGGTTATCGAGCTGAGAAAATGGCATCTGGTCTCTGTGAAATACATTATGTGTGTATAATAGGTCATTAAAGGGAAGGGAGCTATAACACTAAGTTATGAATATAAGATAAGTGAAACATGTAAGCATTTGGAATCCTATGAATGATGTCATGCGTTTATCATTTAAATATTTGGAAGGTAGTGTGAAGTCATCTACGAAACATGTCTGGATTCAGACGCAGGGTTTTATGTTAGTGTCAGCAGTGGAGTTGGGCTGGTTAGTCTTGAAATTATTCACTTTATGAAGCACCACTGATCATAGAATAGAAATCTCTTTAAGCCTTGTAATGCATGCTTCTGGTTGGCTGGCATGAACTCTGCTCAGATGGTTCACTGTTGTGAAATCACAAGGTGTGCTTCTTGCCATTGAATTTTTTTTAATTAAAAGCTTAACTCTTCTTTCTTTGATTTGACAGAAATATTCTTCATCTGTATGAGTTTTTCTTTTGCGGAGTTATATAATTATGGGTAGAGGCAGAGGAAAAGGAAAAAAGTTGACTGTTAGCAACCATGATGATACTGGAAGTGGCGAGGAAGAGAAAATTCCAGCACAGAAGAGGAGGGGAAGGCCACAAAAACCTCTGAAAGATGACATCGAAGAGGAAGAAGTTGATAAAATTGAAGATGAAAATGCAGGGAAAGGAAAAACCAACATCACAAGCAAAGACACAAAAAGTCAAACGGTAGCAGAGAATGGAAAGAAGAGGAAGAGACATTCACAAGCAAAGGAGAAACCAGATTCAGTGAAGGAAGAAAATGGTGCTGGAACCAGATCAAGTACTGATGACTCAACCAAGTCTAACGGTTTTCGTCATAATGGAAGCAGGCGAAAAAACAAGCCTCGTCGTGCTGCTGAAGCAGGTGTGGAATGTAAGTGAAGCCATTGTTGGCTTTTGCAGTGGGTCTCTTCTTTTGATGACTTCCGGTAAATTATATAGGAAATGAGGCCTAGTAAAATCTCTAGTTTCATTTTGAATTTTTTGGTTTATTATTTTGGTTATCCCTTCTCACTTATATGGGAGTTTTGTACTGCCTGTAATTTTTATAATGCTATTATGTTTCATACCATCTCTGGGTTCCTCAATCACATGATTTGCATAACATGCTCGTCCCATTGAAATGTCCTCTTCTTTCCTTCCAAATCTCTGTTGTGATTATTTCCTATAATTTCATCTTCATCATTGCACTTCTAATCTCACAGCTCCTTGTCAACTCCCTTGAGTGGTTGAAACGACAACGAAGTCTGTTCGTAGAAAGTTTATGCCATCTATTCTTAGTTCCTTCAGCTATGCACATGATGTAGATAAACATCTCAAATTGTCTTTCTTCCTGTCATGGCATTTTGATTTAGCTGCTAGGAGCTGAGGGACTGCATTTACCGGGGTGGTAGTGTATTGCGTTGTGCTGGATTTTGCATCTGCCTCTTGCTGTGGACTTGAATGGTAGACTCTTAATGCTTGATCAATAGTAGTGCAATACAATGGATTTGCTCTCAAGTTTGTCCTTGGTTGAAGATTCTTATGATCTTGCATTACTTTGTGCCTGTTATGGAGTGTGTTTAGGAGTGTGGATGAGATTGTTTTTTAAAGTGTTTTTTGTTCAGAAATGCATTAAAATGATGTTTTTTTTTTTAAATAAAAAAAATATTTTTGATTTCAGCACCTCAAAATGATGTAAAAACAATCAATTTTTTAATTTAAAAAAAAACATAAATAAAAAATTTTCAATTATTTTTAAAATGTTTTCCAAATGAATTCCAAACATCCCCTATTCAAGAGTGTTAGTTGAAGACAAAAGGTTAGAAACAGTGCGTGAGTAGCTTATGTGGGAACCATCTGTTACTTCTTAATGGCAGTGAAGCTGATAAGTTTGAATTGATCACCTGAAAACCCTAAGCAAATACAAACAATTCTGCTTCATGTTAAATGAATTCGGGCCTTCTAGGGCACAGTGCACTGAATGATGTTGGACTTATGTGGAAGTTTCCGACTTCCATGTCTGATTTACAAGTTTTGGAAGTTTTGAGTGTCCGGAAGATGAAGCCAAAGAACTAATAGCACTGCTTTTCAAAATGTTTTTATATATATATATATATATTGAAAATATATTAAGAAGCAGATATTCACTAGGAATCTCCTTGATTTGGTGCCCTTTGGCTTGAAAAATAGACTGCTTCCCACAAAAATATCTTAAGAGTATGTATACGTGGCAATTGCATTGCATTTCAAACTGTAGTTGGCCACAAAAAAATAAATAAAAAACTGTGCTCGTAGGGTTTATGTCGGGACATTTCTTGTTGTGGAGTGCTAGTTGTTTGATATCTTTTTTTTTTCCCTTGCCTTTTCTAGCTTGTACAAGTGAATCTGCAAGAAACACCAAGCATGATATTCTTTAGGGCTCACTGGGCTTCCTTCAATTTGAAATTCACTTGGATTTTTAATTGAATTAAATAAAATACTAATTTAATAAAATTAATACACCTAAATCTATAATGAACCAAATTTAATCTGAAATTTACCTAGTTTAATGTGCCTGTTTGGAAGTATGGTTGAAGTTATTTCTAAAAATAATTTTCGTTTATAAATGTATTAAAATGATTTTTTTTAAATATTATTTTTGACATCAGCATATTAAAAACACCAAAAATTAATTTAAAATAAAATATAAAATTCATTTTTTTTTTAAAAAAAGTTTTTGAAACGCAATGTCAAACACCTCCTTATAAGAAAAAAGAAATTGTTTTATATATTATCCGGTGATTAGTTTTTTTTCAAGTCAATCTCATTATAGAATAAGTCTAATATATAGAGCAATGAATTGAAAAATTAATTACAAGTGGGGGTTTCATAGTTTTCTTATATTTGAGAAAAGATTTTTTTTTTAAAGTTTGATGCTTCCCTTTCATTAAATTCATCTTTATAATGGTACACCTGCAGAAGCAATTCAAGCATGGGCAGGGTCCATCCATGGCCTCTGAGCAATTTAAGCATTGTGGATTTATTTTGAGCATGAGTTTTCCCCCCTTTTCTGTAATTTTTAATTTAAATTTTACATCTAGGATATAGTTGAAAGCTAATTTATTAAAAAATACTCTAAAACATGGGGAAATATTGTTCTTTCATGCGCTGCAGAGGCATTGTGGATTCACTGTCCATGGGTTTTGATTTTGTCTTTTTTTTTAAAAAAATTCCCTTTAAGGATCTAATTGAAAACTAATTTAATGAAAACTCTAGAAGGTAAAATTGAAATATAGAAGACCAAAGTAGAGAAAAAAGAGGTGGTGGGTAGGGTGAAATTAAGAGAAAGAGAACAAAAGTGGAAAACACAAAAGAGATGGGTGGTGTTTTCAAACTTTTTGGCGCCATGTTTACTTTAGTCCTCGTGTTTTATGAGTTATAACAATTAGGCCTCTCCAATTATCACAGTTTTTCCAGAAATCATTTCTCATCTAAAAACTTTTCTAATGCAGGGTTCACATTCATTTTTCTCGTTCTTCATTTTTTTTAGGGTGCTTGATCCTTTTTGTTCAAGTTTTTTCAAGGTGTTTGTGTTTTTGAGAGTTTAATCTTCTTCTTTTTCTGTATTTGGTTCCATTTTTGGGCTACTTTTGGGTCAAACTAGATTTGTTTTGTTTATAGTCGGACTAGAAATTTCAAGTCAGCCGGTTTGGGTCAAGTAAATTTTCTTGGGTCTAGAGTTTATATCCTATTTGTTTTGTCATTTTTTTTTTTTTTGGCTTAAATGTGTGTTTGACAAATATCTTTTAGCCTAATTTTGGATAGTTTTTTTCTTGCATATGTTCAGAAATCCCATAATTATTTTAGGATTGTTTTTAAAGAAAATTTAAAATATTTTAGCATGTTTTTGAAAAACTATTGCAAGAATTTTACAATAAGTTTGTGAAGTTCCAAAAGGTTTTGCCCTATATTTTAAAAATACCAAAAATATTATTTGTTTTTAATATGTAGGATTATGAACTTATATGTAAGATATATTCCTGATATTAAATTAAAAAAACACCAAAAAATATTTTGTTTTTTTGTTAATATCTAAAATTATAAATTTACACTTAAGATGTTTTTCTGATATTAAATAAAAAATATAGCTCCCATTTTCATGTTTAGCATTTATACAGTTATGTTGGAACGTAATAAGATAAGACCACATCGTTAATGCTCATCTCCATTTTAGAGAAGAAAGCAGAAACTTTCTAGTGTAGTTTCCTGGGTAATTTAATAAATATGGGTTGTTGAAACTCTTGACTTGTAAATATGGGTTGTTGAAAATATGACTTGTTCATGCTCTTTGACTTTTAAATATGGCTCTTGACTTGCTGGTTTTATACGTGGGTTTTCGACGACCTCTGCAATTCTTATATATATTCATGAAATTATCATCCTTGAAATAAATTTATTTAATTTTTTTATTATTTCTCAATTTTTTTAACTAAATCAATTGGATCACATCAAGACAATTTCTATTCGATTTAATTTTAAACTCAAGTTAGGAAAAAAAATTTAGTCAAGTGAATTTTTGTTCCTGGCAATTTTTTTTCTCTCAATTTCATCCTCATATTTTTTTTTACCAATTAGTTGGGTTGCCTTTGAACCAACTAAGTTCACTGAGTTGCATCGAGTTACCTCCTATATTGATTTTAAACTTGATTTAACTAAATTGTATTTGGATTGTTGAAAAAAACGGGACTTGCCAGTAGTGCGGCAGTACATAACGCATTACAACAATCTAAAACATACCAACCTCTAATATTTACTTTATAACGTAGTGTTCAACCAAAAATGTATTAAGAATTCTTGGGTAAAATGAAATTGCTCTGGTAATTTACAAAACTAGGAATATATTTTTTTCATTAAAAAGATTTTTACTATTTAAAATTACATACCTTATTACATGGACAATGTGGTAAAAAAAATATAAATAAATAAATGCAGAGCACATGCAGTGTTAAGTTATAGATGGATCTCTAATTTGATTTGACTAAAAAATAAATTAGAGGGAATAATGGAATTTCAACCAATAGAATAAAATGTGGTAAATATTGGACTCTGATGTTTAGTTTAATTACCAAACCTAGTCCACCTCAATTAGCTTACCAAAATGAAGTCTTTAAATGCTTTCAATTATTTTTCTTACTGAATTGACCTAGCACATTCAATTCATTAATGGTCTAGTCAATGTATAAGTTGAACTAGCATGATGGTCTTTAATATTTTTAATAAAGGATATATTATATGGCATTTAAGATGTAATTACTAATAATTATAGCATATGAGAGATAGATAAATGATGAAAAAAAACAAGAGAGAATTAAAAAAAATAACTTTCAAGGAGGACATGGATATTTTAGGATCTGAATGTGATTTTTTTTTTAAATTTGTCTTTCTTTTATGTTGTAAATATTAATAGTTAAGTTCAATAAAAAAATTCTTTTATATAGCCACATAATCTTTTAGTTTTGTAAGAATGCAAGAAGACAACATGTCCTTGTTTTTTTTTTTTTGGAAAGAATTAGAGATCATAAAAGAATAATTTACTTGTGTTAATGTTTTAAAATTCAATATGCTCAAGAATGATTTTTTTTAAGTATTTGGATAGGGAGTAATCACAAGTTCATATCAATATTCTCTTTGAGAGAGTGTTGTTATATTTCAAACAATTGTAAACTTTAAAGAGTTTAAGTGAAAAAATCTTGTTCATCGGTGAGGTACATCACTAAGGTGAAAAATCTTGAAGAAGAAATTTATTCAGTACGTGAAAATGGGCTTGGTGATGATTCATCAAAGATATTGTAATATTTGGCTTGGATTAGTAAGGAATACAATACTCAAGACTAATTTGGTACTTGAGATTTGCATGTAGACTTGTCGAACAACGTTAAAAATTTAAGCTTGCAATTTCTATCTCTTTACCTTTCAATTTTACACAATTTAATTATATTGTTTGTTAACTGTGTTTACTTGCATTAGCTATAATATTTGTCATTATCAACAGAACTCCTAACTCACATCTCCTTAGATGTATTGTTGCTTTAAGTCTAGAATAACAGTTGTATATGATATCTTACCAGATCTATATATACTTAGGCTTGATATCTTGTCAAATTTACATATATCTGAGCTTAACGCACAAACTCATAGATGTTGTGTTTGATTGTTTGTTAGACCCATGTATATTTAAGCTCATTGTGTATATGAATCAAAGGAGATTAGGTTTGATATCTCGTGAAACTACACGTATTTGGACTCAACTCGTAGCTGCATTCAAATATGTTGAACCTAGATGTAAGCCACACCTAAGTCATATGAGCTTGACATTCTACCACGCCTAGATATGTTAGGTTATTACCATGTATTTAGGCCTTGTAATCATATATGTTTTAAAACAAATTTATCAAAACTATATTGATCCATCAATTTACTAAGTCACTTGTTGTAATTCTAATAACAAGTAGACACGGTTCTGCAGCAAAATCATTCTAATCGATAGACTTTTTCATAGGAATACATTCATCAAAATGATTTTTCAATGTCAAGAGTTCATAAATACCAGCATCATGAAAGGTTGAATTTCTAAAAGTCTATTAATCGTCGTTTGACCTGGAAAGTAACAACGGTGTTGTTATTACAGAACAAGGGATTAAAAAAAAGAGGGGGGTTGGGGTGCAAAATCATCAAATCTAGCAGCCGTCAAGAGTAATTACTCGTATTCGTTTGAGATTTGAATGCAACATGAGGGCTTTGTCGTGCAAGAAATGCTTGAACAGGACGAGCAATATCAAACTTCCAAATTTCAACAGTCAACTCAGCTTTTTCAATAAAATGCGGCTCAGCTTATCCACAATCCAATCCACGCGGAGCGTGACAAGGTGTGCAGCAATATATATTGTTTAATACAATAGAGATTTTATGCTGTTTAAGAAGTAAGTAATGATATTTTATTCTTGAAATTCATTTTAAGAAAAGATATAGATATAAAAAATAGAAAAAAATCAGATAAAGATATTATTATTATTATTATTATTATTATTATTATTTTTATTATTATTAATGGGTTATAAATTTTTTATACATTTGTTTTGTTTTCCAAAGAATTAATAAAAAATAGATATGCATTCAACAACTTATTATTTCCGTTACCACACATACTTTACCTACCTTATAGATGAAGGAATAATTATCTATGGACCGATCGAGTCGTAAGAGGTCTCAAAAAATTGGATTAGTAGTTGAGAGATTCAGCTTATCGTGACACGCAATGAACTAAAAAATTATATATTACTATAATTCTCCCGGCCGGTGTGATCTTCATTTGAGAATACAACCACCGTATGCCGGATGAGATTTTCGACCTTAAATTAGCTAACTTCGGAATGAAAGCAGAAGCAGCCTCCAAAAGCAACAGAAAAATCAAGACAATTGCAGGGCAATTAGACCCGCCCTTCTTTGAGATGTTAATGCAATGCAACATGAACGACGGCGTTTTCCCGGAAGAAATGTCAAACCTCCAAATTTCCATAGCCAACTCAGTTTTTTCAATAAAATGCGGTTCAACTTCCGGATTACTCATCATCGGTGGATGTAAATTGTGATGCCCACTAGCTAGACGTGGAACATGACAAGTTGCAAGGTCTTAGTTGAGGGATCTTCAACATTTTATTTATGGAGATGAGTTGAAGATCCCTCGACCAATGAACAAATTTATTTACGGCATGACTTGAATTAAAAAATATTTTTATTTGATTTAGATTTAAATAATATCTTGATTAGATAATAATTTTTACAATTTTAAATTTATTGAGATTTAACAATAATTTAAAATTACTATAAATTTTACTTAATGTATTGATTATATATTATGATAGTCAACTATTTGATATGGATTTGATTACAAAAGCATAATCTATTAAGCAAGATTTCAAAGATATGGTGTATGGTATTCTTTCTTAAATGAAAGTATTTTGGACTTGAGACTTACAAAAGCTCACACTATTTTACGATTAATTTCTATATAAAAAAGAATTGTGAGATTTAAACTCATGACTACTTAGTTAATAAAATTTTGATATCATGTTAAAGAATCATCTCAACCAAAAAACCTAAGCTTTCAGGTAATGTCTTGAAATATAATTTATATTATTTTGTAACATATTATTTTTCCGTCCCTTACCTTTCCATTACTTTAATTTTTGATGCGACTATAGTAAGAGTTTTTTCATGTTACATCGAACAATTTGTTCTTATGCTATATAAAACCTTAAAAAGTATATGATTAAATCAATTAATGTGCCAATAACATTTAATTTGAAAGCTATATTTGGTAATACATTTCAACCTGTTTTTGAAAGTTCTTTTTATACTATTTCTTGATTGAAAAAAATATCAAACTAATATTTTTATATGGTTTTCAAAATTTTTGATGTATTAATATCAAAAATTTAATTATCTTTTAAAAAAAATGATTTTACAAAGATATCATGCTCCTTATTGTCAAATAAGATAAAAGAAAAGATAGCTAATTAAGATTAGGATTAAAGAAGAAGTCATCCAAAACCCACATAAAACCAATAACTGAGGAGTACTTGTTTCTCTGTAATTAGAGAGTACAATTAGGAGTCGCTGTCAATTACAGAGGGCGCAGATTAGAAATTTTCTAATTCTATGCTATATAATGGCCAATTACACTCTTATTTCTGAATTGACCATTTCCATTAATAATTATATATATATCAAGGAGATAACAGTTTTGAGAACGACCCAAATTACTAATTCAAAGAATTTGGAAGGTACATGCACACTCAATATACATACATACATACACAATTTATATTATTTTTTTCAAAGAATTTGGAAGGTACATGCACACTCAATATACATGCATGCATGCATACATAATTTATATTATTTTTTTGTTATATTTTTTCTGGAAAAATCATTGTAATTCAAAATCTTATGACATCGTTTAATCAAGTTGTGCTTATGAATTAAACATATTTGAGCCGAACTTTTAGAAATATATTTTTGATAAAAAAAAATATAAGTTATCACCGTAAAACGGATAAAAAATGGTTAGGACAGAAGCATGTCTCCTCCTACTTGTCTTATGATAAATCAAAGGGAGTGCTATTTGTTTTCAAGAAAAACAACAAAACAAAGCATACCCATATATGATATTTATAAAATAATCTTATATTAATTATTTAATATATTTTTTCAGACGGCTTGTTAACTTGTGTTGAAAGATTTAATTTAACATATAAAAAAAACGATCATGAACGTTTATTAATTAAAACCGTGTTACTATATTAAAAAATTATCTAAATTCAAAACTTAAAATTTTAAATAAAACTCTCATAATTGTTTTATTCTAACCCTCTAATATGTTCTATCTTTACGCGTATCCCTAACAAAAACCAAAATGTATGAAAGTCAATTAAACCTCGTACAAAAACTTGTAAATGCGCACTCGTTGGTAGCACCTAGTTTCCAAGCTCATGATCGATTTCTATATAAAGGTCTCGCCGTGCCTCTCTTTGTGAGCTATCGGTTCCCTTTATAGTTTACAGAGAAAACAATTAAGCATGGCCGTGTTATTCATTCTCATCCTTGGCTTGCTGGCTAGTAATGTTGCTATAGCCACCACTACGCCCAGCCGTGAGATTCGTTCTCTTAATCGTCATAGTTTTCCTCCAGGTTTCATTTTTGGGTCTGCATCTGCAGCTTACCAGGTCATAATTATGCCTTAGTTTTCCATTTCACTTTGTTTATGATGCATTAGATTTTTTTTAACACTCAACTTTAGGTTAAAAAACATTGATTTTATTTTACTGTTGAGCTGAACTAAAATTTTAAGTTGAGATTCATACATGATGATACTATTTGACGTGTTGTTTTAGGTTTATTATATTTCTTTCAAATATCTCCTTTATAATAATTAAAATAAAAAAATAAATCTAGATGTTAAACCCTATTACGCCGATCTTCTTCTCAGTACGAAGGTGCAGCTTTTGAAGAGGACAGAGGACCAAGTATTTGGGACACATTTACACATAAATCTCCAGGTTTCTTTTTCTTGTATTAGTGTTTTATTTACAGTTTCTCCTTCAGTTTTGTTTGTGGGATAAACATTAAGACCAACTTATGTAATGCTTTCTTATATTTCTTCATTATTTATTCTGATTGACTCATTCTTGTCGGATCTGATGCACAACTTTGTGCTGATATGATTGCACCCTTAATTAGTGCAATATTAATTATTAACCCTACAGTTTAATTTGCAGCAATTGATCAGATAATTCGTCGTCCATCACTTTTTTTTATAATTAATACTAAAAAAAACAAGTGGTTTGCTACCCTACCCATGGAAAAATTGCAAGTTCCCAGCTACGCACGCCGGCACATACAATGACAACTTAGCGCAAGTCCCTTTCTGTCTACCTCTTTCTTTCTTCAGCCCCCGCGGGTGGACGTGCTTCTGTAGTTCTTCTAACTTTAAATACACAGAACATTTTCTATGATTCATGCATGCGAGTCTTTCCATGGGGATTCAATAAATGCCTGAGGAATTAATGTTATACGCATCCTGAGTGTCTACAGGCTACATCTGACGAACCCTAGCTCGTTGAGTTGTGATATTGGAGGTGAATATTTTGTTTTATACATAGATGGAAAGATTTTAATTAAGAAATGTGTGCATGGTGAAGTGCAGATAAGATAAGCGATCATAGCACTGGAGATGTGGCTGTTGATCAATACCATCGTTACAAGGTAATTAATCATGATGTGAGACAGGTAGACGAAGACTATTAAGGAAGTCTCCTTTGATTTTTCCATTGTTCACACATGTTTGATGCATAATATTTCTATGTAATAAGAACTCGAGTAAGATTTAGAAAAAAATAAAGGCAATTGTTAGGAGCATTAAAAACCATAATTAGTCAAAAGAAAAATTATGTAGTGATATAGTTATCGGCGATGTTTTTATTTATTTCTTCTCCAATACTGAATGTCACAGGAAGATGTCAAGATCATGAAAGACATTGGCTTAGATTCCTACAGATTTTCAATCTCATGGCCAAGAATATTGCCAAGTAAGATGATTCAATTGATTAGATCCGCGAAACACTTGCACCCATCTGTTACCGCCATCATTTTTTGTGTCTTCAGCAGCAAATTTTCAAACTCAAATGGTGATGTTCTAACGTGGAACCTTTTGTTCTTGATCACAAAATAATTTCAGAAGGAAAGCTAAGTGGGGGTGTGAATAAGCAAGGAATCGAATACTACAACCACCTCATTAATGAGCTCCTAGCAAATGGTATTGTGGTTATGACTTAATCTTATATTAAAAATATTTCCATCATCTAAGTTGACATTATACCATGTGGACAAGATGTGAATTCATTTTGATCCTTGCTGTAATGTTCAGGCTTGAAACCCTTTGTAACTCTCTTCCACTGGGATACTCCTCAAGCCTTGGATGATGAGTACAGCAGTTTTCTAAGTCCTGAGATTGTGTGAGTAAATCGATTAATCTTCTTCATTTGATTTGAGTTTCTCTCTCCATGATATTGTGATTAACCAAACCCTAAAATTACAGGAAAGACTTTGCGGACTATGCAGATATTTGCTTTAGAGAGTTTGGAGATAGAGTGAAGCATTGGATCACATTAAATGAGCCGAATATTTTTAGTGAAGGTGGCTATGCCAAAGGAAATGCACCCAATAGATGTTCGGCTTGGCAAGAGTTAAACTGCACCACTGGAGATTCATCGACAGAGCCCTATTTGGTGGGACACAATCTGATTAAATCTCATGCTGCTGCTGTAAAATTATATAAGGCAAAATATCAGGTATAACTTCCAAAATCCTACTCAGCTATAGAGCAAACAAAATCTTCACAAAAATGGTCTCAAGCATGATAAGTTATCGAATGTTTCGCTCTCGCAGGAAACTCAGAAGGGCGTAATAGGGATCACAGTAGCATCGCATTGGTTTGTGCCATATTCTACTTCTATACAAGACCTAGATGCTGCAAAACGATCTCTAGATTTCTTGTATGGATGGTACGTGTTGCAGGTGTTGAAATTTATTTGTTTTTCTACTGATTTAAATAATTAAATGACAGCAAATTGTACTCTGCTGTAACTCTGCAGGTTCATGGATCCAGTAGTTTTTGGCGATTATCCACGCTCGATGAGGTCTATTGTCGGAAGAAGATTACCCAAATTCACCAAGGAGGAATCCATGGCAATAAAAGGATCATTTGATTTCATTGGATTGAATTACTACACTGCTTTCTACTCGTCCCAATTGCCTGCAGCTAATATTACACATCCAAGCTACTTGACGGATAGTCTTGCCACCACTAGGAGTAAGTTTGACTTTCAAAATATAATCCAAAGATAAATGATCAGAATTATTACCTCGACGTTTACCTCTCTTTCTGTGCATATAGGTGACCGTAACGGGGTTCTCATTGGTCAACAGGTGTGTATCGTCGACTGAAGAAAAAAAAAATTATTTTTATTTATGTGTAGTGGGGGTGTTTAGTTATAATAAAAAAAAACAGTCGATGGGTTAGAGACTAGGTTATGACTAAGTCATCAGGTCAACGTAATCTTTTGACCAGGTTAATTAATTTAAGCTCTAAATTATCTGGTTCCAGATCACTATTACCCTGAGTGTTACAACTCTGCTATCACCACCTTCTACAAACTCAAATAATTTGCTGGACCTTCTTTTGTTTCCTTTTTCCATTCGACAAACCATAGCTAGCAGGAAAAAATAAAGAAAATAAAAAAAAAAGTAGGAGGAGGAGGATAGAACATATTTACTAAATTCACAACCTATTGATTTCAAACTCTTTTTTTTTTTTTAAATATTGCAGACAGGATCATCTTGGCTCCATGTTTATCCGAAGGGGTTCGAGAAGCTTTTGCTTTACACCAAGAACAAGTACAAAAATCCAGTTATTTACATCACAGAAAACGGTAATTAAGAGGCTATAGTTATCATAATTAACTACGTACGTACGTGATTTACCATTCCAGTTTTTTCTAAAATCCCATTAAATATCTGACATGAAATATATATATCCCTTGTTTTAGGCGTAAGTGATGTAAATAATGCCAATTTAACGCTTAAGCAAGCCCTACATGACACCATGAGGATGGATTACTACAGTCGCCATCTCTATTTCTTGAAATTAGCAATCGAGTAAGTACTTGTTAATTGTTATTTGTACCTAGCTCATAATTAACAGTAAGGTATTAATTCTATGATCTTATATATGTTTTTTAATATATATATTAATTTTTCTTTGACAGGGAGGGTGTCAAGGTGAAGGGATACTTTGCTTGGTCACTACTGGATAATTTTGAGTGGAAATCAGGCTACACAGTTAGATTTGGAATCGTCTATATTGATTATAAAGATGGATTAAAGAGATATCCAAAACTCTCAGCTCGTTGGTTTAAAAATTTTCTCAAGAAATAAGAAGACATGATTCATTAATTTTTTTTAGGAATAAGCAATAAAATTGTATGTTGGAGATCAGGACAAAACACAAGTCTTGTTGTCTGGTTTTCCTTCTATTATTTCTCTGCCCAGAATAACAATTGTTGGCAGAGCTCTCCACCTTGTAAACTGTATTCTTTTTACTACATCAAATAAATGGCAACATCATTCGATGTATTCATTTTATTAGAGAGTTAATATATATAAAACTTTAAATGTTTACATTTTTGGATTGAAATATTTTTTTAATACAATTTAAGAGTTAAATGAGATTCCAAAATATAATTTATATTATTATTTAACATACTTTCACCAATATAATTTATTTAGGCTTGAAATTTGTACAAGTCGATATTATTTTATAATATTAATTAGTTTTAATTAAAAAATAATATTATTTAAATTGGTGATCATTTAATCAACAAAGGTCTCATACTATATTAAATTATTATCTTAAGTTTTTAAGTGAGACCCAAATATATAATTTATATTATTTTTTAATAATTAAGATTTTAATAACTAAATAATTATAAGTTAAAATCCTATAATTTTTATTCAAAGCTAGATTGAAGAAGTCTTAGTTAACGGCTAGATTTTCTTCAAAGCTAGCAGTATATGTCTTTTCTTTTGAAAATTTCGGTAATCAGATGGACGTATTTGCTTGGATCCATTAACGGGTGCATGACGACGACTCCCCACTCATCGGTTGACGACGACTCTCCACTCATCAGTTCCATGCCTGTTCATGGCATGCCTGCTAATTACTAGGTTATGACAACAAACTTGCTGTGGATAGTACTTTCGCACCATCCCATGCAATCATATTAACATGGCTTAGTATATAGTTTAATTCCTGTTATTCAACTTCCATCCCTTATAATAAAAAAAAATATATTCTTTGCCAGTTGAGGACAAATAGGAGTGCACATTTAGGGAGTTGAATCAGTTGACCCATTGTATTAATTTGACTATTCACAATTAATCCCCTTTTTTTTTTATTTGCAAGAATGAATCACATCATGGGGTTGTTATTTCAGTCAACGTAGCCATTTGACCGCGAATTCAAACTTTGGACTACTTACTAAAACCTTCTTAAATTAACTATTTTAAAAAACAATTAAATATCAAATCTTCTGGGTGTGTTTGATCGGACAATTGAACTTGTTTTTTTTTTTTTATCAATATTAATTAATTATTTTCTACACTTATACCCTATATTGTTGTTATTTATGTTTTACTCCCACTATATTTTCAGATACTATGTTGATTGAGTTGATATTTTCGAACAAATGAATATGAAGCTACAAACATCCTAATTAATCAAGAATGCATCTAATTAAAAGATATTCATCCTCTTTACCAAGTTTAGCTGGACTCAAACAATGTTGACATCGAAGTTGCTTTAGTGAAGACATAAAAAAGACCAACTCAATCTTTTTTTACTAAGACATTCATTTGCAAAAAAACCTTCTATCTCTCTCATGTGTCATCATTTAAAAAACCCCTATAAGGTTTTTTTTTTTTTTGTTATCGAGTTTTTTTTATTCTATTTTTAAATTTTTTTTAAAAAAAAATCAAAATATGTGTGTGTTGCTTTGTTATTAATTTTTTTTTTGTTTAAAATCGATCATTACAAAAAACAAAAAATTAAATAGCTTGGTTAAATTAAAATCTCAATCTAGTGATTTCTTTTAAAAATATCAAAATTTCTATAAAACAACTCGGCCAACCTAAAATCTTAATACAAGAATTTTCTTTAACTAAACCAAAATCTTTATCTTTAACTTGCGAACCTAAAATCCTAATTTGGTGACTCATTTTAATCAGAATCAAAATATAAATGACCGATCTAAAACTCCAATCTAGTGATTCTTTTTAACTAGGACTCAAATCTAAAAAACAGTTCGACTTGCCCGAGATCTAAAACAGACAATCACTTTTAATTAGAACTAGAATTGAACAACAACCGGACAAGTTATGACAACAAGCATTAAACCCTTCATTACTCTTTTCCAATGGGGATCTTTCCCAAACTTTAGAATATCAATATGGAAGTTTTTTGAACTCCAAAATTGTGTAATTAACTCAGTTCGCTTGAGAATTCCTACATTTTTGGATCAAAGTTTTCCGTAACTAAATTGAAATAAGTTATCACGTAGGAATGAGTCTCAGGAATACGCGGAGATTTGTTTTGAAGCATTTGGCGATCGAGTGGAGCACTGGATTACATTGAATGAACCATGGACCCAATGTAGTGGTGGCTTTTCCTCAGGCAAGTTTGCACCTGATCGATTCAGATTGGCAACTAATCAATTTCACCGGAGGAGATTCAGGAGTAGAGCCATATTGGTGGCCCATAATCAGCATCTTGCTCAGGCTTCTGCTGTGAAATTTCAGGTTAATTTAGTATCAAGTGTGTTGATTTGCTCAAAAATAAAATAAATCCCATTTAATTACTCTACTGTACTATATATCAAACGTTGAAATTTTTTGCAGATGACTCCAAAGGGTTTCATAGGGATCAACTTAGTTTGGCACTGGTTTGTGCCTTATTCTGAAGCCAAACACCATCAAAATGATGCGAAACGACCACTGGTGGATGGTATATATGCATTTCTTGAAAAGTTGGAATCTTGAAATTTTCCCTTTACATAAATTAGAATCACCATAACAACATTTTGGTTAATCTCTGATAACCTTAAAAATATCAACGAATTGAACCAAACCGATGAATTGAACGAGCCGAGTTCCGACCATTTTCTATGCCAAATCAATTCAGAATTGTGATCAGATCAGATTTAGTTTTTCTTTAATCTAAACTAATTTAGGTTAGCCAATCCCAGATCAATTCAAGTTTTATAACTAGTGACATAAATCTCACCTGAGAATTATGTTATCTTTTATTTTGTAGATCCATTGACTTTCTGCGACTATCTACATGCCAGGTGAAGCCACTTTATGGGGAACGATTACCCAGATTTTCAAAGCTGCAGTCCAAAATGCTAAAAGGTTCACTTTATTTTCTTGGATTGAACTGCTGCACTGCCATAAGACTTACATAGGATCATAATCTTGTGTATTGCATTCCATGTTTATTATTGTATACAACCCTACACATATAAATACTTAACATAAACTCTTAATGATCGTAATTGAACTCAATCTGTAGCTCTCTCTGCATCTTTCCCAATCACGCAATTTGCACCTCTGTCTGCCCCTTTCCTGATCATGAAACTACATCAGGTGTGGCTGCCGGAATGGCTCCTCCGCCTGGCTTTCTTGCGCCATCTATTATTCACTCCCTTGGCTGCTCCTTACCTTTTACCATGGCTTCTGTCCCCTCCTCTGCAACGTCAGCATCTGCAATTCCTGGGCTGTCCTCTCAAATGTTCATCAGGCTATCTTTTAAAAACTGACCAATAATAATTATGACACATCCTATAGCAGCAGAGAGTTGAAAAGACTTTTGTGTCACCGTCACATTCAAGAATTATGCATCTTTCCCTAACGGACTTCAGCCTCTGTGTGTTTCGGGGTTTACAGAGTGATTTCAAAGACTTACCAACTCGCTTACACGGGCAATTCTCGGAATGTAAGATATAGTTCTGGTATTAAATAAAATACAGTTAATTTTTGTTTTTATATAACAATTAAGTTTTTAATCTAATAAGATAAAGAATTTTTTACTGGGAATAATGTTTTTTCAACCTTAAATGGACCAGCAGTTAAAAAATACAATATTTTCCTAGCTTATTTCAAATAAATAAACAATACATCTTACCTTATGTAAGACATATTAAAGGTGTTAATATCTTTTATTTATGCAATGTCTCTTTACTCGAAATCTGAGACATGATACTAGTAAAATTATTTTTAGTAAAATTTTAATCTTAACTCTTCACAAAATTTTGACAAAAAAGACATCAGTCTTCATGTAAAATGATGTTGTTTTTAAAGAAACAAAACTAAATATAGAATTTGGACAAAAATGGATGTAGGGATCTAATTGGATTTTTCTTATAATGATACTTTGCATTTAATTTAATTTAACTTAATGAATACATGTGATGTGACCACATTCGCAAAACTTGTATTTCTTGAAATGATACTCTTGGAAGATGCTCAACCGCTTTAAATTAAATGGGTACCCATGTACTGGGGTCCACTTATGAAATACCAGGCTTATTTCATAAATTGAGCCATTGAAGCTTTCTTAGGAGCTATCACAACCAAAGTTATTGATCCCGTTCCGTTCCGGCCGGAACGGCCCGTTCCAATGCAAAATCCGGGACAAAACGACGACGTTTTTGTCCCGGTCAAAATCCCGGCCAGATCCGGCAATTCCGGCCGGATTCCGGCCGGAACGCCCCGGTTCCTTACCGAGCGTTCCGTTCCGGGTTCAAAATAAAATAAAAATTCAAAAACAAAAAAGAAAAACTCAACCTATAAATTATATATTAGTAAAAATAAAAAATTAAGATCTGAGTCCTAATAGTGTTCTTCCGCATCGACGTTGCTCAAAAGCAGAAAAGAGAAATGCAAATGGCAAACTCACGCGTAAAGATGATATTTTAAGGATGAAGGAGGGCTTCACCAACATTAGCTTCCCTCATTACCGTAGTTCGTCTTGTAACATGGAGCTGAAGCGAGGCTCCGTATATCAAAGCTCCAGAAGAAGAAGAAGAAGAAGAAGGGATTGGGGGGGGGGGTGGCGGCTAAAGAAGAAGAAGGGATTGGTAGGGTTTTGTTTATTAAAATGAAGGGGACAAATGGGTGGGGTAGTTTTTATACTAATTATTATATAATAATAATAATTAATTAATATATTAATTAATTATTAATTACTATAATAATAGTTAACCTAAAAAATAGGGGTATTAATTTGTAATTAATTTGATTGAATTATTTGTAATGGAATGTATTTTAATTAGTTATGTTTGAACTTATTGATTATTTCTTAATGTGTTCATTTTGTTTTTTTTAAGTTTTTCTAACATTAAAAAACAATAAGTAACATTAATTAATTTCAAATACAACAACCATAAAAAAACATAGAATTACTTGAAAAACATACAATAAGTAGCTTAAATTTCAAATATTCTGGATCTTTTAATTATAATAAAATTCATTTTTTATTTTTTATTTTAAAAAAAATAATTTTATTGTTGGAATTTTAGAGATGTTTCTAATTTTGAGATTATGTTTGTATTGTATAATTTAAATTTCATTTATCTTGAATTTAAATTATACTTGTTAAATTAATATTTTATTTTTTTCATATATATAATTAAATAAAAATGAATAGTACAAAACCAGAACGGTACCCGGAACGGTACCGAAACCGGAACGTTCCGTTCCAAACACAAAACCGGAACGGTACCCGGGACGGGATCAATAACTATGATCACAACACACACACCGGAGTAAAAATTGGAACAATACATGAGAATGATGTTTTTAAATTTGTTTTTACTTAAAAAAATATTAAATTAATATTTGTTTGATAATATGTTTTATGATTCCAATGTACTCATATAAAAAACAAAATAAAAATATAGAAAACTATTATTTTAAATCGAAAAATGCTCTATATATACCTATTATCAACACACCAAACCTTTTTTTTAAAAAAAAATATTATTACGCTTGCCTGCATCTCGGCTAATCCCACGGATCCTGAGTTAATTACCATGTAAATCTTCAGTGACCATCATATTAGCAACCACAAGGGTTGAACATGAGACTACTGGAGAGCAACACACCAAACCTATTTTTTTTTATTAACATGAGTGTCCAAGTCAGCTTGCGTGCATCTCGACTAATTCTATAGGTCCTAAAATTAACAAGCATATAAACCTTCAATAAATATCATATTATCAACCATATAATCCCTGAATCACATGTTTGCACCACTGTGCCACATCTACTTAGATGGTTCACACCAAACCTTATCTGGAAAGCTGGGTAGTGTGGTTAATATATATTACGTGTCATATTTCATGCTTTTTGGCACATCTAACTCCTATATGAAGGCCGCAGGTCATTCTTGTCTACCCCAACGAGCTATGGCAACCAAAAACTGTTTCTTGCCAACTCTGCTTCTCGTTCTTCGCACAATAGTCACTTTAAATGCAGCAGCTGCTGCGCCAAGCCACAGCATTGCTTCTCTTAACCGTAGTAGTTTTCCAGGGGGATTCATTTTTGGGACAGCATCATCAGCGTACCAGGTTAGGATTGTGGTTAATTTGTTCTCTTAGGTTTTGAAATCCTGATGAGATGTTGATAGGAAAAGCTGTCTTCTTGATCTTATTTTTTATTCAGTATGAAGGTGCAGCAGCTGAAGGAGGCAGAGGACCTAGTATATGGGATGTTTACACCCATCGATATCCAGGTTCTCCTCTCTTTGTAGCTCTACTTTGATTGATAAATCTACCTGTTTTTTTTTTTTTTTTTTTGCTATTTAATTCTGCTTACCTAATGGTAGAATTCAGTGCTTGGACAACAAATTAAACTTTGTGAAAAAAAATTGATTTCCTTGCTTTGCTCCTTTAATTTTAGTAGTAGATCTGGTGTAATTTTTATCTTTTTGAACCTAAAGGTCTGTTTGTGTGGATCAAAATTGTCTTATTAGTTGTTGTTGTATTAATGCTTATAGATTAGATCTTAAGTTTTAAGAAATTAATATGATAATTAAAGAGATAAGCTTTATTATTTAATTTTATATTTTCAAATCTTAAAGTCATCCTCGAAAAAGGTTTACTAAGTTTCTTTAAATACATTCAGACCAATATAATAGATGCACTTTTAAGATTGCTAAAGAGAAATATTAAGTGACATAGATATTAATTGATTTGAAGATATCATATACTATATATAAAATACATATATTCAACTTGACCTATATATCGATATGACCAATTTAATTTTCCCTTGACCAGTAAAAAAAGAAGAAATGCTCACCTATTACTTAAAGAATCTTATTGACTATAGCATCCAAGTGATTATAATATATATATATATATATATATATATATATATATATATATATATATAAAGGATTGTTATTTACTGATCCTAACATGTTCGATTTTTTTATATTTTTTTTATCTTTACGAAGCATATGATACACAAAAACGTTTCAAGATGCCATGAAATTCGAACTTTTGACAGCCTCAATCTTTTTATCTTATTGACTTTGGACACAACGTTATGGACAAAATATATCAGACACTTACTTCAAAAAAGAAAATGGCTATTTAGCGTAGGATTAGAAATTATTACAGAAAATTTAAATCATAAGAGTAAGCACATTTCCTCAAACAATCGTATAAATTCTCTAATGTTATCCATAACAATTTAATAAAAATAGCTTTACTCTTGTTATTTTTATGTTCGAATTTAATAAAAATAGCTTTACTCTTGTTATTTTTATGTTCAAATTTGATAAAAATGGCTATGTTTTGAAGAGAAAAAAATTAAATTCATGGGGTTACGGCTTCGTTAACATGTCATATTCTTGACCATATTATAACGTACACATTGAGGAAAAAAATATTAATCACATTTTTAATGAGCAATGCCAAACCTACTTTGAGAAACGGAATGAAACCTAAAACCTATGGGGTTGAAGAATGCAAGCAATCCCACTTTTGACTTGATTTTAGTATTAGTTACGCCAAGGAACGGATAGAAACAATTAATTATCAATTAAATGACTTTTTAATAATCTAATATTGATTAAAAAAAATCATCTACCTATGCTAACATGGGTTAACCTATAAAATTAATAGAGAAAATATTTAAAAAAAATCTAATTTAAGAGTTCAATCTTGAATTAACTTAATATTTAAAGACAAAATTGATAGAAAATAAAATTATCAATGTGTCATCAACTTTATTTTGTTTAAAATTTTTAGCAAAGGATGCATTGCTTGCTTTTTATAGAATTCGCCAACCATAGATCATTGAAAAACAAGGTTTTGGTTTTTTATTTAAAAAATTATTTTGACTCAAAACACCTAGAAAACACTCAAAATATCTTGATAAACCTATCTATTGTCTTAGAAAAAAATGATCCCAAAAAAATATTGCGATCAGATTTGCCTCCTCGAGCAAGGAGAACAAAACAAAACATCTCGGTAAAACTACCATCGTAAAATGGTACTCATTGATACAAGTTTCAATATTTTTGAGGTTAAAATCATCATCGATGATCACTTTTTCTCTACACGGAAATACAGTGTCATTTCTCTTTTTCTTTAACAAAAAAAGATTGAAAATAAGATAAATGAATTTTTTCACCAAAATTGAACTTTTGACAACTAAATGGACCAATCATCTATAAACCAAAAAAGATAGAGGATCAAAATAAATTTTTTGTATGAGGTTTGAAGTCACCACCTATTTTACCCCATTTCCATATTGGTTCTTTGACTTTTAATCAATTTCCCCCAAAAAATATATGCAATTATGTGTTAATTTGGTCCCAAAAGAGCTCAATTGTGTAAAACAAATAAATTAAAAAACCAAATTAAGTTTTTTAAAAGAATTAACTATTCCAATCTATAATGATTTGCTAGAGAATAAAAAATGATTAAAGCTACACTATTTTTGTTAGGATTGAGAGTTTGCAGATAATTGAAAGAGAGAAGAATTAGTTTAGAGAGGGAGAAGAGAGAAAAGAGAGGGAAACTGAAATTTAGAATTACATTGTATTGAATTCTGTTTTGCATGCATTTGTTGTGTGTGCACTTCTCTATTTATACACATGACTATTCTTCTTCTATACTCTAACATCCCCCCTCAATCTCATGCTTTGACAAACCAAGCATGAGATTGCAACAATGAAAATGAAATACAAGAGTACTTAATTCTTTTGACAAACAGTATGTAAACAAGAGAAGAGAAGGAATTTCATTGGTCTATTTCTTGACCAGAATTTCATTTGTCTCTGTGAGACTTTGAGAAGAGAGGGATGAGAAAAAAAAAGAAAAAGAAATGGGAGGTAAGAGAGGTGATAGAATGGGTTTGAATTTCATTTATCTACTTCAGTTTTTCTGAAAGATTTCATTTGGCTTCTTCAGCTTTTCTGAAGTTTTTCTTCAGCTTTTCTGAAGTTTTTGCCGATGAATTTCTTAATCTGTGTAAGAATTCATGTTCTTCTTCTTCTTCTTCTTCTTCATTGGATTAAGTTTTTCTTAATCTCTTTTTTTTTTTTTTTGATTTTTTTTTTGATTTTTTTGCAAAACGGTGGAGGGTTAGGCATAAAACGGCACACCACAACATAAACGACACATCACACACAAAACGGCATCACACAACACCCAAACATAAAATCTAGGTTTTCAACAAATCTTCTCGCAGCCACGCCGCAGCCTCATCTCTTCTCTGCCGAATCGATTCACTTCAGTTCATCTTGCCTTAACCTTATGAAACCCAGGTGAATGTCCGTTTCAGTCAGACCTCTTGAAGAGCTGGAATTTCTCTCACCAGCCTTTGGAATGAAAGCTTGCAGATCAGAAGCGTAGTGCTGTTCTGGTATGTCCTGATTTCTCGCAAAGCCAGAGTTCCTGGCCTGAAACGGTGAGGTTTCTTCACGCCTTCGGTGGCTAGGGCAGATTGGTCGCTGCAGATTGGCTAAGATCTGACAAGCAAGAAGATGATTCCATTTGTCTCCACCTGCTTTACCAACAGCAGCAACAGATTTATTGTTTGGATGAGCCTCCTTGTACTGCTTCCTAAAATCCTCCATGAAAATGAAGAAAGCACTAGCAGGTCTTTTAGGCTTGTTTGGATCCTTCGCAGTCTTTCTCGAAGCTTTGGTTCCAGCTCCTGCTCCTTTTCTCTTTAGCTTGGCGTCATTGGTTCTGGAATCAGTCTTTGATCTACTGCCTTTCATGATGACTTGGACAGAGAGTTTCTAGGGTTTGTTTGAGGAGAAGATGAGCTGGCCGTCCTGACTCCGTCGACGCCTCAGCTGCCGTCTCTGGTGAAGCTACAACTTCGGTCCTCTGGTGAACCGAGCTTCAGACCAGCTGCGCCGAGAGAGATCATCTTCTGCCGTATTACTTCTATCCTACAGCTGCCATCTGTAGCACTCAGAAGAATTGAAATGGTGAGTCATGAATTCTCACTCTGCCTTTTTTTTTTTTTTTGTGGCTTTCGGCTGACTCTTTGAACACATAGTTATGATCCGTTGCAACATGCTCATTATGAGTAGTGAAAGATGCAGATCGGACAATAACAACATGTCGCCCAGGAACAGCGAGGGACCTTGGTGTTGCTACCCAAATTTTGACCTACTTATTTTTATGTTTCGGAAGAAAAAGAAAAAAATAGAAAAAAGACAAAAATCCAAAAATATCTTGTTACAGGGGCAAAATTGAATAAATTGAGACTTTAATGGTCGATTGAGGGTTAAATTGCAAAAACCAGAAACCAAAGACCAGAATAAAAAGGGCCGCGCAAAGCCAAGGCTAATATTGAAATTCTGACAAGGGTATAATTGCACAAAATCATAAGTTTAAATTCAATTGGGGGTGCAATTAGAACGATTACAAATTGAGGGACCAAACTGCAATTACACCTCCCAAGAGTATGCACCGCACGCCATCCCCTGCGCATGCCCCCAACGGCTATATTTTCAAGCGTGCTGCCTCCTGACCGTTGCAACGGCTACCTCCTGCGGCTTTATATAGAGCAGCCATGCACGGCCAAAAGGAGGGGGAGTGATTCAGGTAGAAACGAAGGAGAGGGTGGAAAACGAAGAACAGAGGGCAGAACTGAAGAAGAAGAAAAGAGGAGAAAAAGAAAAAGAAAGAAAGAAAGAAGAAAGAAAAGAGCTGGGAGACAAGGAAAATTTTACTGAAGATTTGAACTTCATCTCTCTCGTTTTTTTTTCTCGGTTTCTCGCCTCTCTCTCTCCTAAAACCAGTTCTGGTTCCTCTCTCTCTCCTTCTCGGTTCAACATCCAAACTACCAACTCCGGCCACCTCATCACCCCCAGCAGTCTTCCCTAAACTCCAGAAGCTCGGCCATTTTCTCCGGAGAGCAGCAGCAGCAGCAGCGTCGACAGTAACAGTCGACAGCAACGCCACCCGAGCCCCTTCCGACGTCCACTCCGGCCGCCACAGGCCACCATTTCCGACGCCACAACTACCAGAAGAATCACCTCAACGTCCTCTACGCAACGGTATTAATAGGTACGCCATTCGCCACACTCGAAAATCTACCATTTTTATTGTTCGTCTTCTTCGTTGCATGCGCGGGGAGTGAATTAATTCACTCCCCGCAGGGGCTGTTTGGGCCGGGCTATGTGCCCGGCCCTGCCCTCTGAAAAGTGGCTGGGCTGGAAGCCCAGCCTTACACCATTGGGCCTAGAGCCTGGCCCGGAAAAAATGAATGGAAGCCCAGCCCGAGGGAAAGACGGGCTTCTGGCCCATCTGGACTCAAAGCCCAGTTTGAGAATAAAATGGGCCGAAGCCCATTTTCGAATAAACGGACCGAAGCCCAATGTCAGATCATTTGGGCCTAGGGCCCAGCTCCATAGTGGGCGGGCTGGCAGCCCAGCCACAGTAGGCGGGCTGGCAGCCCAGCCCAGCGAGTGGGCTGGCAGCCCAGCCCCCATGTAGGTGGGCTGGCAGCCAGCCCACCCATAAATAAATAAAAAATAATAATAAGAAAAAAAGAAAGTAATAATAAATATATATAAAATACATAATTTGCAAAAAATATTTTTATAAAAAAATATATGTTGTTTTCTTGCATACGGCCAATACACTAGCATATTTTAAAAATTGTTTTTCTTTTCAAGAATATATATTATCTTGGGTTTTTAAGAGAAAATGAGTTTTAGCATGGACTTTGCAAAGAAGAAAAATCATTTCTTGCATCTTGAGATTTTACAACATGTTTGTAAAATCCAAAGGGTATTGGCCAATATTTCAAAAAATATAAAAATCTTATTTTTTTGAATTTATTATTCACTGTTGGTATTTGGATAAATAAATCCTAAAAGGGATTAGTATCCAAAATATTCGACGGGAATGATATGCTATTATTCACTGTTGGGATTTGGATAACTACATCCTAAGGGGTTAGTATCCAAAATCTTCGACGGGAATGATATGCTATTATTCACTGTCGGTATTTGGATAACTAAATCCTAAGGGGTTAGTATCCAAAATATTCGACGGGAATAATATGCTATTATTCACTGTTGGAATTTGGATAACTAAATCCTAAGGGGGTAGTATCCAAAATATTCGACAGGAATGATATGCTATTATTCACTGTTGGTATTTGGATAAATAAATCCTAAGGGGTTAATTTCCTAAATATCCGGCGGAGTAATATCCCATTCATCATTTAACCAACATATTCTTTGAAAGATCAAAATCATAACAAATCTTAACCAAACAAAAACACCAAGCAGCCTACCTTAGGTAGGGCGTACTAGGGGTGCTAAAACCTTCCCTTTACGCAACCAGTCCCTTACCCTAGAATCTCTGAAAGACCAGTTTTAGGTTTCCTAGTAACCATAATACTAGGTGGCGACTCCCTTTCCAAAAATAAAGATGATACTCCACACATTGAAATCCCCGCACACGGGGAAAGTCGTCACGACGCCGCGACCATTTTTGGGGTGCGACACTTGGAATCACATTCTCTGTGATTTCGAGATTCACAAGGCATTCTTGCTGAATCAGGAAATCACAGAGCTCTCCTTCTCCATTTATGTATTGATTTTGAGAAGATTCTTAGATTACGTCGGGATCTTGCAGGATGTCTGAGAGGATACACGATCAGTCTGCCTTTGTGCGTGTTACTTATTCGACGATATACCTCAATGAAATCACGCTGATTGAAGGAAAACAGAGCATCGACTGGAGACTGGCAGAAATGACTTAGAAAAGGCAGGGATGAATCTGTAGTTGAAGCAAGCGGCAGAAATATTGATGCATCTAACCAGCTTCTCCTGCTGCTGAACGAGATCGTCTTCTCACTTATGATACTTGTCGATCTCTGAATTTTGAATCTAGAACAGAAGAAACAGGTTCAGCCGAGATTTTTTTTTTTTTTTTTTTGAATAATGCATTAGGATTAGATTGCGGAAGCAGAGAATTGGATCATTTAAGCTCTGATACCATGTTAGGATTGAGAGTTTGCAGATAATTGAAAGAGAGAAGAATTAGTTTAGAGAGGGAGAAGAGAGAAAAGAGAGGGAAACTGAAATTTAGAATTACATTATATTGAATTCTGTTTTGCATGCATTTGTTGTGTGTGCACTTCTCTATTTATACACATTACACTATTCTAGACTATTCTTCTTCTATACTCTAACAATTTTAACCCCAAGGCTTAATTTCTGTTAATTCTAATTTTGAATAATTACAATCTTTAATTATTACCATTAATGCAGAGAGTTACATTGGATCTATATAAAATTAGTATCTTGTTGTTACTTTGTTTTTTTATGTTTTAATAAGTTGATTATTCTAATAACTTATTCTCATAACAGACAAGGGGAAGAGACACCGTTTGCCTTTCCCAAGTTGTCTATTGTGTTGGACAGATCAAATTTAATAATATACATTATATATGCATCGATTCTTGCCTCGCCATGTTGTCTATAATATATATTTTTTCATCAAAATATGTGCATGGTGAAATGACAGGCAAGATAAAGGATGGATCCAATGGAGATGTGGCTATTGACTCATATCATGATTACAAGGTATTTAAAATTATTGTTGATAAGGGAAAGAAAACAAAAATTGAAAAAATCCCGTTGAATTTGGATAATTCAATATATTGTGAGTTATATACTATCCTTTTAAACTTCTTGTAGATCAAAGGTTAATGTAATTTTGCTGTCAAATTAATTGTACAGGAAGATGTTGGCATAATGAAAGATATGGGCTTAGATGCTTACAGATTTTCAATATCATGGTCTAGAATATTACCGAGTAAGCTTTATATATGTTGTATTAATTTATTTATTTTGAATTCGAGGAAACTCCATCTTCTTTTAAGTACTTTTTACGGGTTCAGGTTAAAAGAGTAAAACTCCGATTATTCTAGGCTATATTGTATTAAATTGCCAAAACAATTTAAAAAAAAATACAAACCTACAAAAACTTAATTTAGTAGGTTTATCAAAATAAGGGGACAAGAAGTTTTTTTTGGTTGATCATACAACTTGGTTGAACATTATAAATCTCATGATTAAAAGTGACTTTGATTTTTTAATTATTGAGCCAAGCAAATATTTTTTGAAAAGTTAAGCAAATATTTCTTGAAAAGTTTTTGTTAATTTGTTAAGGAACCATCTCATCTAAAAATTTAAGCTGTTAGGTGAGACCCCAAAATATAATTTATATTATTCTCTAATACTCCCCCTCAAGTGAAAGTCATTTGAACTTGAAACTTGCACAAATTCATATTACTTTGTGCTTGATTTTTATCAAATAGAATGGGTAAGGTGAGATTCGAACTCGTGACCGCTGAGTTAATAAAACTCTGATACCATGTTAAAGAACCATCTCACCTAAAAATTTAAGTTATTAGATGAGGCCCCAAAATATGATTTATATTATTCTCTAAAACAATATTAATTTTATGGAATCCTCTCAGATGGAAAGCTAAGTGGAGGTGTTAATAGAGAAGGAATCCAATACTACAACAACCTCATCAATGAACTCCTATCCAATGGTTAGGGTTCATCTTATAATTTCTTTCAAGAAATCTTGTCACAGGCAAATAACTTATTTATTTCTTTAATTTTTCCATACTCAGGTATACAACCATTCGTAACTCTCTTTCATTGGGATCTCCCCCATGCCTTGGAGGATGAGTATGGAGGTTTCTTAAGCCCTAGAATTGTGTAAGTAACTTAACCATATTCCTTGGTTGAAATATGAACATATGATCATGATTCCGGGTGAGTAATCCCATTATACTATTGTTGATAAAGTTATCTAGAATTAGTTCAGATGAAATTTCTTCCCAAAAATCAGTGTGGTGTAATTCCGATCCTTAATTTTATTTTTTACTGATTAAAAACCATTAATTTGTTTAATCATAGGAATGATTATGAGGACTATGCGCAGATTTGTTTCAGAGAATTTGGTGATAGAGTTAAGTACTGGATCACATTGAACGAACCATGGAGCTTTAGCATCGGTGGCTATGCAGCAGGTTTGTTAGCACCGGGTCGATGTTCAGATTGGCAGGGGCTGAATTGTGCTGCGGGAGATTCAGGAACCGAGCCATACTTGGCAGCACATTATCAGCTTCTTGCCCATGCCAAAGCTGTACAGCTCTACAAGAAAAAATACCAGGTTCACTACATTACTTTATAAGATTTTTAACGTCTTGTAAGATTGCATTTTATTAATTTTAGAATAAATTTATATATAAAAAATATGTATATTTATTTATTTATTTTTATGAACTTCTGCAGAAAACTCAAAAGGGAGTGATAGGGATCACACTCGTTTCTCAATGGTTCGTGCCATTTTCTGATGCCAAGCATGACCAGAATGCAGCCAAGGGAGCACTGGATTTCATGCTCGGATGGTATGTATTTAAGAGGACAAATAATAAATTAATTAAATTGTAGCTTAGGATCTCCACATCAACCATTAATGTCCCCCAAAATTATTTTGGAGCACAACTAATGATTTATATATATTTATAAAGTCGCTCCTCTTTGATGGCTTATGATCTTTAGTGAAGATTATGAGACTTTTAGATGGAATTTATATATATTTTAAACAAAAAAATACCTTAAAGACATTTGTTAGCATTGTTAGAGAATAATATAAATTATAGTCCGAGACTTCACCTAACAGTTTAAGGTTTTTAGTGAGATGGTTATTTGACATGATATCATAGCCTTGTTGACCCAACAATCACAAGTTTGAAATTCACAATCTTTATTTTATTTGATAAAAAATCAAGCACAAAATAGTGTGAGTCTGTGCAAGTTTCAAACCTAAAAAGTTTTCACTTGAGAGAATATGTCAAAGAATAATATAAATTATATTCTAGGATTTTATTTAATAACTTCATTTTTAAAGACGATATGGTTCACTGACAAGCAATTCCTCTATCTGAAATTATCTTGTAATGATTTATTATTTTATTTTAGATTCAACTAATTTAGTAATAAACCTCAACTTAGAAAATTTTTATGTGCATATAATATATATTTGTAGGTTCATGGATCCGTTGACTCGTGGGCACTATCCGCACACAATGAGATCTCTTGTCGGAGACCGATTGCCTAAATTCTCTCAAGAACAATCCCAAATGATTAAAGGATCGTTTGATTTTATTGGGTTGAATTACTATACTAGCAATTATGCAGCTTATATGCCCCCTTCCAATTCTTCGAAGCCAAGCTATTTAACAGATTCTCGTGCTAATCTTTCAAGTAAGCATGCACAGAAATTATACCACCAATTTCGATTTTTTTAATATATTATATGATCAATATCATAATTTTTTTTTCTTTCTCTTATGTCTAGCTGAGCGACATGGTGTTTCGATAGGTCCAAAGGTAAGTACCATCTAAATAAAGTTTCAATTTCAGTTTTAACAAATTATATACTTAATATTTCATCTTATTCTTTTTATTTTCAATATGCTTATCAATGGTTCATCCAACAAGCAACTTATTTGATACTGTGTTTCAAATTTTTTTTTGAATTTACTTTAAATTAGATTTTTTATAATCTTCCTCGCCACATTTTTTATGTATTTTTTGAAATGAAATATCGCGCAGGCAGCTTCAGAGTGGCTTTTTGTATATCCAAGAGGAATTCGAGACCTTTTGCTCTATGTGAAGAGAGAGTACAGCAATCCACTCATTTACATCACTGAAAATGGTAAATATTTTCTCATTAATTAAGCCAAGATTGTATTTGTAATTTTTTAATTAAGCAAAATATAAGATGCAAAAGCACCAATTTCAAATGAAATACGCTCTTTCTTTCCATGCAGGTATTGATGAATCTAACAATGGCTCGTTAACTCTCAAGGAGGCCCTTGCTGATACCACAAGGGTTGATTACTATTATCATCATCTTAACTTCCTTCGAAGATCAATCGAGTAAGGGCCTGTGTGAGAGTATAGTTGTATTGTTGTTGAAAGTGTTTTTTATTCAATAATACATAAAAAAATATTTTTTTTATTTTTTTTAAATTATTTTGATATCAACATATAAAAATGATATAAAATTATCTAAAAACAATAATTTTAATTAAAAAATAATCTTGTTTTTTAAAAAACACTTTTAAAAACATAGATTCATTTTGCATCCTCTGTTCTTTTTGCAGGGACGGAGTAAATGTGAAAGGATACTTTGCATGGTCGCTGCTGGATAATTTTGAATGGTATGCAGGTTACACCGTTCGATTCGGCATCAACTATGTCGATTACAAAGATGGACTGAAGAGGTATCCTAAACTTTCAGCTCACTGGTTTAAGAGCTTCCTCAAAAAATGACACGTGTCTCTTCTCGTAATAAACTCATCAAATTTTCTTGAAAAAATTACTAAAGAAGGATGCTGATCGGTGGATGCATGGTGTAACAGTGCTTCTTTAGGGTTGAGGATCGCACTCAAAATAGAGAATATCACCACCATATATGATGAACAGAAAAGAAACAATCATACAGTGCAGTGATTTTGAGTAGTTTTTGATAGGTGTCTCTCTCTCTCTCTCTATACACATCCGCAAAAGAAGAGCAAAAGTCTTATTATATATAAAACCCTCCGGCCTGCTATTAACTATAAAATAAACTGTGTTGATGTTTTCCTGTTTGAGCCACTGTGCATTGTGAGTAAATGCACTGTGGACTGTGGCAGTGTGCTGCCGGTTTTGTCCATGGTGTTGCCTGGCCTTTTGTTTGGGTGCCTGGGGTTTTTTTTGGTTTTTCACGGGGCCAGCTAAATTAACCTAATCACTTTAAACCATCTCTTCGCCCCTATGAAATTATGCTGTGAAATTATGCCGCCACTTTCTGCACACCAACAGCTTCAATTCTTCTCTTGCAAATCTCTTACTTTGCATGGCGTTCATTTTTCCTCTCCTTTTAAAGATTATCTTGCAGCCTCTTATGCTTTGCATCTCGCGTGGGTGTTTAGGGAGATTTCTTTTTTCTTTCCGAAAAAAGAAAAGAAAAAATGAGAAAACTCAAACTTGCTTCAAAAATTCTCAAACTTGCTTCAAAAATTCCTGGGTTTTCGTTCAAACTAGCTGTGGTCCCGAAAATGGAGTCCCGTGAAAAAATCCCGACCAAGAGAATTTTTCCCAATAAGCTCACAGTTAGGGACAAGAGGAAAGCATCTTCAGCGATTTCAATTTAGGGCCTCCTTATATAAGCAAATCAATCCATTCCCAACCCAAAACTCTGCCCTGCACGGCGTGATGAATCAACGGCAAAAATTGCAGCAGCTGATTTTCAGCCATCTCGCGTGGGCTATGGGTTCTGTCAAACCGATGACAGAACTGGTGAATTTAAGCTTGACGTTGCCCCTCGCTCAATTCATGAAATTGAAGTCAAGGTCAAGCAGCAACCATCAAGCCAAATTTCAAGAATTTCCCCCCGTCGGAGATTTAATTTCGCTAATCGTGGCCAGACTTTCGAGAAATTTGGGCAAACATCAAGCAGCAACAGTTTCTCCTAGATCACCAGTTTCCTGTTTCGGCAGAATTGAAGCTGTTGCTGGCATTGGGCATGCTTTCGATGTTTTCGCTTGGTTCTTGCCCCGAAGAAGACAACATTGTTCTGTGACTGGATTGAGCATGTTTTTGAGATTGATTTGCTTCAAATTTAAATGGTGAGTCAATCAATTTACTTTGTTTATAAGGGACCCTGGGTAATTTGGATTTCTTCTTTCTCATTACTGAGTATTTTGCTTTTGGCAGGAGCGTTGCCACGGTTTAAATGCGGTTGATGTTCGGGTCCAGATAGGATGAGGAGAGGAGGCAATCAGCCACAACCCGCCATTGCCATTTCCATTAAAAGGTACCGAGAGAGGTGTAGCCAATTTCATTTGTCTCAGGGTCACCATCTTAGCCAATCATATATCAGGAGATTCGCATATTTCATTTCTTCAGTGAGTGAGGGACTTTGTTGGCAAGCTAATGTAATTAATTAGGCTTGCCCGAATGGTATGGTTGGGTTGTGCATGTTCTTTTCTATTTTCGGATGTTTTGGTTTGATTTGATTGATGGTTTTTTCTCTTGATATAATGTAGTGTCCATTGTGCTGTCACTTCACATACTTTTTGTGGTTTTTTTTCAATGAGGCCATGCTGTGATTTGACTTTTTTTTTGTTGTGGTTTGTGGGGTGGTTTGAACAAGTTTTTTTCATTGTCACGTATATTTATAGTGTGTTTGGCTCATTTTAAGTGTTCAGATTCAGATGCAGCATTGTTTTCTTCTTAGGTGGTTTGTTTGCTGCCTTTTTTTTCTTTTTTACCTCAATTCATTTATGATCTTATCATCATTTTAGTTTGTTCTCATTTTTTGGGTTTTGGTTGTTCAGGGTCGTGGCTAGCTAATTCTAAGCTGTGGCTGCCAGTCTTTCAGTGGTTTCTGGGTGTTCCTCCTGCTGTTTTAAGGTCTGTTTTCTGTGTTTTTTTCTGGTTGCTTGCTGCTTTTTTGTCCTCATTGTGTTGCTTCTATTGTTTATAATGTTGTTGCTGCTGTTGAGGTTTTTGGGTAGCTGTTTCTTTTTTTGTTTTTTAGTTGTGTTATTTGTTTGGTTTCTTTCTCTTTTGACTGGGCTGTTTTGTTGTTTTTTCCATGTTTTTTGGATGTCTGTCTTGGGTTCTTCTTGCCATTGTCTTTGCTGCTTTTTATGCTTCTTTCTTTTCAGTTTGTTTTTTGCCTTTTGCTTCCATTCCATTGCGTTTTGATATGATTTTGTTGTTTGAAGATGGTCTGCCCAAGATGACACTTGATAGCTGCTGTTTTTCTTGGATTTGTTGCTGATTTTTCATGTTGTTTTTGCTGTTTTTTTTTGGGTTTCGGGTGAACACTTTCCTTTATGTTCAGCAGCAGTGTGATCATATGTTTTTGACACTTGATAGCTGCTGTTTTTGGTTGGGTTTGTGTCAGTGTTTCAAGGCTGTTTTTGCTGTTGTTTTTGGGGTTTCAAATATACACTTTGTGATATATGTTTCCTTTTGTCTTTGCCTTGCATTTCCTCCTGTAAGTTGCTGCTGCTACTGCTGCTGTTTTGGTTGGTTTGTGGCATTTTTTTATTCCTGTTTTTGCTGTTGTTTGGTGGTTTCGAACGGACACATTTTTTGGCATGCATGTTCTTATATATGATAGAATACTATGGATATTAATGGATTGGGATGAGAAATGATGCATGTAAATTATACATGAGGCAATTGGTTAACAAATGCATGCAGAGGTATTCTGTTTCATAGGCTGATATATTTCCCCGGTTAGATTAGGCGCATTCTACAATGCTTGAAATAATTTTTTCCCATTGCTCTTTATATTTTTATTCCAATTTGTTTTTGCTTAGTGTTACGCTGTGATTTTTGTGGTTACCCCTCTTTGGGTGTTAAGGTTTTATTTGTTAATTCTAGGCTTCGTTTGGTGAGCCAACGATGGGAAGGTTTGGGAAAGGGTTTTTTAATCCTTTTTTCCTTATCATCGAGATTGAAAGACCCTTTTCCTCTAGCCTTTATTTTGAGCTTCGTGCAGCAAGGTTAGGTGGTTTGGGTTGCATAGGCATCATACCTACGCAAAAAAAAAGGTTACATAGTGTAATTGTCATTTGCAGTTTGTACCATAGATCATCCACACCAATCCTTATTTTTTTATATTTAATGCAATTTTTGATTTAATAACATCAATATTTTATCATTTCGGTTAATAGCTTGCAATGTTTTTTTTTTAAACAGGAGGATTAGCAAGAGGATGAAATTTCTCATTTTGAGGAGGGGTTTTAGCTTTGTTCTTCACGTTGATAGCCCTCTATTTTGCAATGATCCACAAGTAATATAGTTTGCGCTCTTTTGTAATGCAGCGCCTACATTCAAAAAATATGTAACCTGCGCTTGCGCAACAAAATTCACCTAAAAATGTACGCATTATATTACCTGGTCTATAACTTTATGTTAATTATATAATATAAGTATATTATTATGGATTTTATTATGTCACATTGTATACGCATAAATGCCCGCGGCAACGCGCGGGCAATATGGCTAGTATATTCTAATACCTGTTTGATATCGTGGTTGCTTCTTATTTTTGTCATAGCTGTTAATTTCATTTTATTTTGGTTAAAATAGCTGAAATATTTTGTACCGGTTAAAAAAATAATATAAAACAATAGTGTTTTTTTTTGTTACAATATCTATCATGCTTCAAGTTGTAAATACAATCGAGGGTTGTCTATTTTGTTCCATTTTGGCTGAAACGGCCGAAACATTTTATACTAGTTAAAAAAATAAGATAAAATGACGTTGTTTTTATCTCGGTTTAAATTCTGGCTCGTTCTAGATTTTTCATCCAAATACCGGCCGAAACATTTCGGTTTCGTTCCGCCCGTTCCGTTTTGGCCAAATAGTTTTTTTTTTTAAATAATGAATAATTTTACATTATCAATCATATCTCTTAATTCGACCGTTAGATTAAGATAAAATTTTACGATGAGTCTCATGACATATTTATATATATATATATATATATATAAATATATATATTAAATTAAAATTTTAGAGCAATCAGAAAATGTAATGAACTTACGAGATTGATGATGACATTCTCGTAATATTATACATGTTCATAATTTTGTTCAGAAAAATCATTTTTTGTGTCTTTTTTTAGATTAAATTGCACAATTCTAAATATGTTTTTTTTTTGGATTTTTAATTAATATATTAAATTATATATATATACATAAACAGTACAACCCCAAAATGACGCTCTGAAACGCTCCAAAACCGAAATATTATATTCCAATTGAAAAAACAAAGCATCAACCATAATAATATTGACAACTTTGGTTTTTGCTAAGTGTTTCTCTCTCTGTTATATGTTTTCCACAACTAAGTTTGAAACTCAGTTTGTGATGGGTTTTACAGTTGTAAAATCTGTGGTTAGATGGTTACCAAACAACTTGGTTCTATAGTAAGCCTCAGCCACAGAAACTATCGCAGAGCCAAACAACCACTAAACATCTTACCAATGATCCATACTTGAAAGTCTGCTTCAAAATTTTGCAATGACGAGCTTCCATGTTGATATTCTCCCTGGATTATCACCCAAAGGCATCCCGAGACATTTTCTTGGCAAGAAATCATGTTTACAGAGAGCATAATCAGCAATTCCTTGTGGTGCCGGGTTCTCAAGGTTTAATCCCCAACACAACTCAAACCGAGGTGCTAAAAGATCACAACTACTAACTTTGATTTTCATCTAAATAATCCCGTAAAACCATCTCAGAAAAATAAAGTTTTCAGCTCTAAGTAGCTCTACCAATATTTGAATCCTTGAAATCTAAGTAATATTTGTTTATATTTTTTATTTTTAAAAAAGATTTGATTTATTTAGTAAAAAATTTAAGTCGACTTGCAACCCGTTTAATCTATGTAATATTTGTTTATATTTTTTTAAAGACATATATTAAAATGAAATTGTTTCGGTCGATTTAGATTTTTTTTAAATAATTGAATTAATTTATCTAGTAAATAGTTAGGGTTGATTGGTGACCGGTTAATATAAGTAAAATCTGTTGAATTTCTTAAAATTCTCTTAATTATTATTTTTAAAATAATCTAGAATTAATCTGGATTGGCCTTTACCTATGCTCGAATTCTTTGGTTTGAGTACATTCTGGCGTCTTTGCTTCATGATTATGTCTTTGGAGCATTAATCATCTCCATTTCATTATTGGCGGGAAAATAATTTACAGTTAAGTATTTAGCTGTAGAGCTCACACATAGGCTTCTTGTACTCTTTCAGCACCCTTCCATAAACTCCCGTCTAATCTGAACGGTCCACCAAATTATATCAGAGGTACACTTAATCACAACCGTATATCATAACATACGCACAATTTTCCCCTACATGTCACCACACTGCATAATCAAACTCCTCTGGAAGCTCTTGAACCCTGAAACATTAGGTTTGTGCATTTCTCCCTGCTGGACAAAAAAATCAATCACAAACTCAACAATTGTGTTTCAAAAATCCAATTTTAATTAGACCCCTTTGGATTTAGAGTCTGACTTTGTGGATTTTTCGAATGGAAATTGGAGGAAGCAGTGAAAGCCAAAGCCAAAATGAAACAAAGAAAGGCAAATCAAAGATTCCAAGGAAACCCAAAGAAAGCCTTCTCAAACAAAGTCAGTGTTTCTCTCAATGGATTCATTATGAAAATCCCATTTTGGTTAGACCCTTTCGTTTTTTGAGCTTGATTTTTTTTTATTTGCAGAATCTCCAGCTGAATTTTTTGCAGAGAACAAGAACATTGCTGGGTTTGATAATGTAAGTTTCAGTTCTTGATAATGTAAGATTCATTGTGATTGATTTGATAGTTAGTGGTTTTGTTTTGATTGGGTGAAAGTTATTGTGAATTTTAGCCAGGGAAATCTCTTTATACTACAGTGAGAGAACTTGTAGAAAATTCGCTTGATTCGGCGGAATCGATATCGGAACTTCCTGTCGTAGAAATTACAATGTCAGTGTTTCAGTTTATGAATATTTTTTTTTGTATATGTGAATGCGTGAATTGTTAAGTTCAGTCAAACTTTTATTTGGTTTGTTGCAGCGAGGAGATAGGGAAAAGTAAGTTTAATTCAATGATTGGTCTTGTTGATCGAGAGCGTGTTGATGCACAACTTTATGATGATTACGAGACAGCTAAGGCTCGTGAGGTGTGTGTGTGTGTGTTGGGGTCTATTCTAAATTCTGATATTGGGTTTTTGCATTTTGTTGGAATTAAGCTGCTTGGGGTGTTTTTTTGAGTTGTGCAGAAAAGATTGGCAAAGGAAGCTCGTGCTCAAGAAATGCAAGCGAAGAATGCTGCTCTTGGGAAGAAAGTAAAAGAACAATCAAGTACGAAGGGCATGAAGGGTCGAGGTGAGGCTTCATTTTACAGAGTTACATGCAAGGTGTGATTTCCCTTACACTCAATGTTTTATCTAGTATCTGTTGTTTCATATAGTTTTTTTTTTTTTTTTTTTTACTTTTTTTGTGGTGTTAATGTGTCTCTGAGTTATTGCCGAAATTCTCTCTGAGGGTGTGAATTCTAATGACTCTTGGCTGATTTTATATGCAGGACAATGGGAAAGGAATGCCACATGATGATATCCCAAATATGTTTGGACGAGGTTGGTTGTCACTTGGCAACTTATGTTTGTTCATGCAGATTTGAATAGTTACTTAAATATCAACAAGTATCTGAAACTACCATAATTTCTACAAGCTTGATTTTGAGTGTACTTGTGTATGCAGTTTTGTCTGGGACAAAGTATGGTCTCAAGCAGACTCGTGGCAAGTTTGGTCTTGGTGCCAAAATGGTAATGAGTTTCTCTGCAGTTTGCTGCATGCATGATTATGCATCTTTGTTACTGTCATTTGGAATAAGTTATCATGAGAATGTTGATGCTACATCATCATTATATTTGCTTTTCCCCTCCAGTTCTTGTGCTGGGATATATCCTTGAGTCTGTCCAACCACCTTATGGAAATTGGATAACAATATATCAGTTAAGTTGCATCTTATGATTACGGATTGACCATTTTGATGCCTCCTTAAATGAACATGGTCCATAATTACGATTGTTGGCAAATGATTTAAGTTAAGGAAAGCTTTGTTAGCTACAAAGCTTCATGTTGTCTCAGTTCGGAAGCTTATTTGATTGATTATGTCCACTTTTTTGACACTTAATTATGATGGTAATGATTAGAAGTTAATGTTAATTTACTGCGTTTCACTTATGCAGGCATTGATATGGTCTAAAATGAGTACAGGGCTTCCTATAGAGATCTCGTCATCAATGAAGGCCCAAAGCTATATTTCATTCTGCAGGCTGGATATAGATATTCATCGGTATGACTCAAATTTAGGAATAGACAGAATGCACAATGTTTTCAAGGATCGTCTTATAAATCTGGATGTTACATTTTTCATAAGTGATGGTATTTTTTCTGTGTTTTAGGTCGGTTATGTGTTTGTTGTTACACATGCATATGTATTGTGCTGAGTTTCATATTTAGTTCTAAGAATATTTGGCAACTTTTTAATTCTATGGAAAAAATGCTTAAGTTTATAGCTCCTATTGGACTATTAATGGTGCTTCTTTTAAATAACCAGGAACATTCCTCACATTCATTTACATGAAAAACGGAACAATGATGATTGGTGGCATGGAGCTGAAATTCAAGTTGTTATTGAGGGAAATTGGACAACTTATCGTGTATGTAGATCATAATTTGCGTATGTTAACATTTCACTGTACACTTTGAATTTATGCAATGCATTGCAGTTGTGTTCAGCAATGTTTTTTGGTCTGTTTTAAGTTTTTAATAGTGGTGTTTTGTTACTATATGTGCAGTCCAAGATATTGCATTACATGCGGCAAATGGCTGTTATCACTCCCTATGCCCAATTTCTTTTCAGATTTATATCAGATGCACCCGAGTATGCTCTCCCTCTCTCCATCTCCATCTCTCTCTCTCTCTCTCTCTCTCATGCGTACACATTCATGCTTCTATTCTTTTGCATCATCATTCTATTAAGCAGATGCTACTTCCATTTTTGCAGTAAGAATGTTACTATACAATTTGCACGGAGAACTGATGTGATGCCTCCAGTTCCCCTCGAGACAAAACACCATCCATCATCTGTTGATCTACTGCTGATCAAACGCCTCATTGCGGAAACTTCAAAACAGAATCTTTTGCAGTTCTTACAGCATGAATTTGTAAACATAGGAAAGTCACTTGCTGAACGATTAATTGGTGAGAACATTGCTATGTACATTCTATCAGTACACAAGTCAACAATATAATTTTGTGGTTATAACAATAATCCTTCCCAATTTTTTAGGGGAACTGGGTCCAGAATTTAGCCCAAAAATGGTTGTAAAGTCTCTGAGTGATCAGCAGATAGTTCGCATCAATCAGTTGTTTCGCCAAGCCAAGTTTGATGACCCTACTGGTGATGTAAGATGCTTTTAGGCTCTGAATGTAATTTATTTCCCATTGATTTTTTACTGATGTGAATTGTCCTCACTTCATACTGTGTGGTGCTCTACTTGCAGAATACAACTTTTATAGCTTACCACAATACTGATATACCATTTTCAGTGTCTTAGTCCTGCAGGGGAATACAATCTTCATCTTGGAATTATAAAGGAGCTGCATCCAGATATGGTTGCAACTTATTCAGGCAGGTTGTGTTCGAATCTCTGTTTTCTATTTCTATTTCTTCTAACTAAAGCCAATCTGCATGGTAAAATAGTTATAGGTATCGGAACCAAAATATATATCACTAATCCCTTTTTCTGCTAATTCATAAACAGTGTTCTAATTGTGGCCTTTCCTTACCACCATTATATGCAGTGCTCAAGTATTTGAGGGTCACCCATTTATTGTAGAAGCTGGTGTCAGTGTGGGTGGAAAGGATGTTAAGCAAGTAAGTGCGTCTCTCTTGATATTGTGATTGTGATGAAACAAATCAGGCTAGTTTAGGAAATATGTGTAGGTTTTGATCAAATCCAGCACCTTAAAACCAGGAATTTAAGGACTTTTATAATGCACAAGCCAAAGGCAACTCTGTGTATTTAATGCTCTTGGTCTCGTGTATTTCCTGCTTTATGCTAATTAAATTACTCTGATTTTCTATCCTAGCTGATCATTATCCTGCAAAACTATTTCTCTAAACTTCAGGGTTTGAATATATTTCGATTTGCAAACCGCATTCCACTTCTATTTGAGCAAGGTGCAGATGTTGTCACTAGGACTGCACTTAAGAGAATCAAGTAAGATACAACAGTACAGACATTTCTTTTGATAATTTTGGGGTGGGTGTGGGAGGCAGACGGAATGTTCTCACAGTTAATGCAACAAAATGGTTTATTAAAATGTCCTTTCAGTTGGGGGAGTTACAAGATTAACCAGACGCAGGACAGAATTGGTGTCTTTGTCAGTGTCGTGAGCACAAAAATCCCCTTTAAAGGGACTGGCAAGGAGTATATTGGAGATGATATTACAGAGATAGCTACAGCTGTGAAGGTTTTTTTTATTCTCATTTTCTTTCATTTTGATCCCAGCAGTAGAAATTTACAAGATAGCTAATGAAATCCAACCTTCCAGTCTGCCATTCAGCAATGCTGCATCCAGCTAAAATCCAAAATTATGAAGAAAATGCAGGCCCGTGAGCAACAGGAGAGAAAACGAAATCTAAGCAGGTACTTCCTATTGACCTGACATGTTCTCTCAAGAGTTGTCCAAAATGTCCTTTACTTTTTCCTATTTGCATCTACTGAAGTCTGAAACCAAATTTTAACGCACTGGCAGGTATATTCCTGATGCTACCAATGCTGTATATGATGTTCTGAAACACATGTCACAGTCACATGCATCAAAGAGGAAACGTTACAGCGGTGAGGAAGCCGAAATACTTAGCAAAATAACAGCTAATTTGATAACAAAAGAGACACTTAAGGAAAAGCTTGCTGAGCATGTTGAAAAGGTGAGGTCTAATCGAAACTTGTGGATCCTCCATCACTGACAATTTTGAATGGCCTTTTGGTGCATCCTAGCTATGATTTGGATGGCAATTTCATTAATAATGGGATTGGAGACTAAGATTCTATCGTCAAACCAAGTTCGAACTCTTTGGTAAAAAATTCACCAAACTAATCAAGCAATACAGGACTCTAATCAAAAGACGGAAGATGTTGCTACCTATTGAAAACTGGCATTAGAAACATCAATGAGAATATTTTATCTGTCTTTCAATTTCCAAGCAAAGCTGGTTCTCTCGCACCCTTATAACAGCCAATGTGTCGATTCAAGTCAAGTTTCCCAGCTATCTGTTCCTCTCCCTCGTTTATCTTCTTTCCCTTGAATGTAAATTTTATCGGTTCTTTGACATGCATGAATTTTATTTGCAGGTGGACTATGAAATGGCAATGGAATACGCGACACAAAGTGGAGTGACCGAAGAACCAAGAGAAGATATATTCATCCAAACCCTTGATCCTGAAAATAAGTTCATCGAATTCCAAAGTCCCATCTTTGTTTTCAGACTCGTGTGTTAGGAATGCGTCCGGGTCCGGATTTACTTCGAATAACTTACATCATTGCCTCCTCCCTATAGATTCAAAACTCTGGTTATACAGTCGATTTCATTGTTTACTTGTATCTGATTAAACTGCATCCTTAAAATCAAATGCCATTGTATGAATTATCTATTAAAATTGCTGTTGTATTTACAACTCGAAGCATGATAGATATTGTAACAGAAGAAACTGTGCTGCTGTGACTATAATTGTTTTTTAAAGTATTTTTCGTTAAAAAATATGTTAACAATATAGATTTTTTCCAGGTCAATCAGTGTTTTTTCTTTCTTATATTTTGCCGGATCTGTATAAATATCCCAGGCCAGCAGGTCCCAAGTCAATCTGCCATAACAGTATAGATTTCACAACTATGCCTTGAATGAAGAATTTACCTGCCTTACGTACCTGTATAGTCAAACATTTTTTCTATCTCTCTCTCAATCAAAGCCTAACATCAAGAATTTTCTTACCTTGCGTAACCAAAGACAAAACATCTACACCTCTGTGTCAAATTTCCGTTTTCTTTTTCTTTGAGCATACGTAGATAGTTTGATCTCTATAGCATCAAAAATAATTAAATAAGTTCTTACTAGTATCTATCAAACTCAGCAATTGTTTTCAAAGTTGTCCTTTTTTTCTCATCTGATAACGTTTTTCCATATTTATCAAAATGATAATAGATAAATTGAAAAGGATATAAAATTGACAAAAGTATTATGTTATATTATATTTAAAACTGAAAATTAATTAATTATTTTTGTTAATATGACTCAATTCAAAGTATAACTCGATCGAAAATCTAGACAACGAGACTGGATTTTTTTTTTTTTTTACGAAAATAAAAGATTCGGTGAGATATTAAATTTAGCTTGGACCACGCCTTGAATCAATGAAGTTATTCTATTTCATTTTCGTGCTTCTCTTTTCCTTTATATATTCATCATAATATCACTCTCATCAGGAACCCATTTCCAAGATTTTCAATCAATGGCCAACCAGCTTCCCCAGATATCCGTTATTGGAGCTGGCATCTTTGTCAAGACTCAATACATTCCAAGACTAGCTGAGATCTCTCATCTTTTTGTTCTTAAATCCATCTGGAGTCGCTCTGAGGTGATTCATTGCTCATTACTCATTTCATTTCTTGATTATTTTTCTCTTCTATGTATTTATTTATATGTTCAGGAATCTGCAAGAGAAGCAGTGGAGGTAGCAAAGGAGCATTTTCCTGGTGTGGAATGCAAGTGGGGTGATAAGGGTCTTGATGAGATCATTCAAGATGAGTCGATTCTTGGTGTTGCTGTGGTTCTTGCTGCACAATATCAGGTGTGTCATCAATTTTGCTTCTTTATTATTTTATGGTGATAAAGCTTAGAGTCTTTCTTGATTTGGCTGCCACTAAATGATCTTAGATTTTTCTAAAAATTATTACAAGAAACTGTAAAATCATAGCTACCATAGTGCTCTTGTCTACTGTGTTTCCATGCGTTGGTTGCTGAATATTCTAATTCTGAATCAATCATTTGACTCTTCATGATCGAATTCATTGCTGGTTATAAAGAATTTCAAAAAGGAGCCTATCTGTTAGTCATTTTGTCAATATAAGCATAGTGCAAAGCTAAAATATAATTCAGAGATTGGGCGGGCAACATGGCAAATGATAAATGTATGTACTGGAGTCTGTCGTTGAGCTTTAATCATGTTTAGAGAAACTTTCTCAGCAGACTATCTTGTAATTTCAGTTTGGATGTCATCTTATATGTTCTATCTCTTTTAAGGAATTTGCTTTGCTTTGACATGTTATGTTTTCAGTAAATTTTTCACTTATATAAACTAATTCGTGCAGGTTGATATGTCACTAAAGCTACTAAAGGCAGGGAAGCATGTCCTCCAAGGTAATATAAGCTTTAAATAGTTGCAAAATGAAGGCAGTTTTCAGTTCAGATTGATGTGGGTTGTTTCCTAAGACACCCCCAAATTTTAACCAAAAACAATTATAAAATGTTGAATAATAAATAAAGATGGATAATTTTCTGGTGGATTTTTTGTTGTTGTTGTTGTATGAATATTTCTCATTTGTGCAATATTCTTAATCTTCTTTTATATTTGGCATGTCCTCTGCAATTCTTGAATAACTTGGATGATCTGAAGAGAAACCAGCAGCATCTTGTAAGTAACATACGATGTTTTCTGGTTGTTTGTAGCCACTCCATGATATCTAGGAATAGAAATCATTCCACTAGATTAAATTTTTGTGGGATTTTTGCAGGTTTAAAAATTCTTGCACATATAGATTCTCTTGCATAGAAACTCTTTTCATGCTATTAAATTTAATTTACATATTACAAATTGATAGTGGCAATAGGAATAGTGCTTCATTTTTTTAGGTCAGTAGTGAAACAGTATGACGAATAGATAAAATGTAACTGTAAGTTTTGCAATAAAGGAGTTGGAGATAAAAGATATGAAGACATTTATTATCGAGATTCATGTGTGAGATCATTGTCTGATCATACCAATAATTGATCTAGATTATTGTGTCGTTTTCTATAAGAATATATACAGGGGTTATCCTTGCTTCAAACCACAAATGCCAATCATGTCTTGAGAGCAGAAAGTTCACACAAATTGATTTGTCCAAACAGGGTCATTATTTGATTATATCCTGTTTGGCAGGATCATAACCAGATAGTGGCAATGTTTTACACATGAAAATATGCTTCTATTATTAATTTGACTCTCTTCTCCTTCCGAGCTATACATTTCTAGTATCTAATCTGCCCACCATTGATTGACATGGAAGATTGCTAGCACTTTTGTTTGCAACAAACTTAACTCTAGTCAAACAAAGTCCCATATTCGCCCATCGCACTAGGATAGCTTGTATCTAGTAAGCTTTTCCACTTTTGCAAGAAATCTCCAGCCCAAAACATATTCGTTAGCAGTCCCTGTTCAAGATGAATACTTTTATGCATGCATTATGCTCATAAAGTTTGAGTTTGTGTGCATTTGAATAATGGTTGGATAATGCAGCTATTAGTGAAATAGAAACCAGCCTGTCAAGCTACAAATCTATCTGTGCAAATTCACCTGGTTATCCAATTTGGGCTGTAGCAGAGAACTATAGGTTTGAACCTGCACTTTTAGAGGTAATTGTTTCAAATATCTGATTTGAGTTGATGTTCAAGACAGTAAGATACTCTAAGTTCCAATATATTTGCTTTTGCTTCCACAGAGCAAGAAATTATTGGCTGATATTGGGAAAATGATGAGCGTCCAACTTATAATTGAAGCATCAATGAATAGCGCAAACCCTTACTTCTCGAGCTCTTGGCGGCGCAATTACACGGTATGTGCTTATAATATAACCGAGTTATTACTCAAGAGTATTTTACTGATTCTTAGAAACATTTGTTAATCTGCATATGTTTTCAACTTCTATGACCCAAGCTCCTTATCTATGTTAAAATCAAGAAAATATACCCTGAAATATGAGAGTAGTTTCATCTTTCTAGATATGAGATGCTCCTTTACAATGCCAATGAATTAGCAGAACTTTGCTCTTCTAGCTTGACTGTGCAAATTGCAGTAGTCTATTACAGTTCCTTAAAATAAATATCTTAATGGAACCTAATTCAATTTGTTCCTTGCATGCTTGTTAGGAAACTACTTGATTTACCATGCTTAAGCCGTTTACTTTTGCTATTATTGACTAGTGAATCTTCTGTTTTGGAAGGGGGGTTTCATTCTAGATATGGGAGTGCACTTCATTGCAGGGCTGAGAATGGTAATCTCTCATCTTAAATATACCTTATTGATATATAGTGACATTGATTCCTGCAGATACCATCTGCTACCCTTATTAAAAGATGATGTTTTGCTACTACAATATCACAGACTTCACAAGTGTATATTTTTTAGACAATATCACAGACTTCATATGGTCTTCTGAGTTTTGCACTAGCATGGTATCACACTACAGTTTTATTGTTAATGGCACTTCTCCTTTCACTTCTTTATCGATAACTTCCCATTCCTCCATTTTAACACTTTTGTAGTTATTTTTGTCCTAGAGTTAAGTCATTCACGCAATTATAGTTTTCCAAAATTGTGTTCCTATGTCAAGAAGGAATTTTTAATCCTTTGCATGCTTTTTATTCTTGACACACCACAAATGTTATATCAGTAGTGTTTCTCTGTGTAAATAGAACTTGTATAATTGAGTCCACCTAAGCCTTTTTAAATGGGTATTAGGCTTGCATTTTAATCAGAACCTGTATAATTGATTCCGCCTAAGCTTTTTGAATGGGTATTAGGCTTGCATGTTAATCATTATTTATTGCTCTCTGAGATCCAGCTTTGACTTCTAAGTCATGCATTTCTATTCAATTCAACAGCTTGTTGGATGTGAGGTGACATCAGTGTCAGCTATGACCTCTCATGTGGATACAACTTTGCCCCCACCTGATAACATATCCTCAGTTTTGTAAGTTTCTTATGCATGAAGTTTATTTTCAACTAGATCATTTCCTGATACTGCTGGAAGCCTAAAAGTCACTGCATGAACTTTTCCTATTTTAGTCACCTGGAGAATGGATGTTCTGGAGTTTTTGCAATGGTTGTATCCTCCAAATCACCCAAGGCAAGTGCAAAATTGATGATTTCACTTCAAACTTCTTGACAAGTAAATTATTCCTTCTCATTTCTTTTAATTCCTTTTAGATATTATGGAGAATTGTTGGCATAAACGGAACAGTGGAAATTGGGCGTGGAAAAGAAGGTGGACAGCATGGTTACACGGTATGAGAAAATCCAATGTGTTGTGGTCAATTAGATCTTCATCAGCTGCAAAAATCTTGGGCTCTTAGTTTGTCTGGGATATCTAGTTGAATTTTAAATCTCAAAATAATTGATTTCTTACCTTTAACTTGTAGCACTTATATTTGAGAAGTAACCTTCATTTGATATCTTACAATGCTGTGGCAGATTTCTTTTTATGGTGCTGGTGGACACTGTAAAAGCAACTTCTACCCATTTAGTGGTGTGACTGATGAACTGAAGGCATTTTTACATCACATTTCACAGGCCAACCTTCAGGTAATATAAGATGACAAGCTCCTGTGTGCATTGTCATGGTTCGCTTCCAACATAAACCATAAACATGATAGTCTTCAAATTTAGCTATTTATTATTGGTCTTAATGTTCTTTGAGTGGAGATTACCACCAGCTCAGTTGTTTTGTTCGACATTAAAGGAATCTGACTCATTTGATTGACACCAAAACATTCTGTTAGTTGGAAATTCAGAACTTATTGCTCATTTATTAACCCTTGTTCCCTTCTTCTCTCATCAACAACAGCTTGAACTCTCGGGTAACTGTTGTTAGATTACTAAAGCTTCCATTTCCTTAACTAAACAGGAATTAAAATGATTCTGTTAGAATGCTTTTTGCTTCAACTATGCGTGCAATTAAGTACCTTTTTCTCTGTCACAGAAGGGAAGTAGCTATGAAGTTGAGCCTCGACTCTCTTATATTGAAGGAGCCAGAGATGTTGCAGTTTTAGACGCAATGCTTGAATCCGGAAACAAGAATGGAGCACTAGTTCAGGTGAAAAAGTTTTAAGGTCCAACTTCATCATGTTTCACGCAGCTAAAAACACTTGTGAGGCCTAGCAAACAGAAGGTTAGGGAAAGAAGATACTGTTGAAATGCTATGGAGAAATTACAGTTTTTAAGTTGGATAGCTCTTACAAATAATTAGTGTGTATGCTAGAGAGGGGAAAGCTGCACAAGTACTGTTCAAACTGATGTACTGAATCAAAATAATGCTGCAGACTTATTTATATATATATTTGGGAGTTTCCCTCAGATGAGGCTACAAGTGGGTTTCCTTCTTACTTTAGCAACCAGGGTTCAAATCTAAATGGAGGCCTCGAGAAAGAAATTTACTGAAATTGCACAAGTACTGTTTAGACTTGGATTATTTGCCTTCTATCAGTCTTTTGACAGACCACCTTCAATCACCGAGCTAATAGCTAGGGGAACCACCACAATGAATTGGTGCCTAGCGGTCTTGCAAGGAAATTGCGTTTAGTTTTCTAGACTGATTCTGCTAGACACTTTGATACAAGGAAAGTGCATGTCTATATTTAGTGGCGTAGTTTCCTTACTGATGCCTTCTTTCATGTTGATACATGACGACAAACTGGCAATAGAAGTGTTCATTTGTATCTTGGAACATGAAATATGCAAGTCTATATTTCTACCTTGAGCTACTCCTTAACGAGATCTCTTTATAATGTAGTTGTAAAACTCAGGTTGACCTGGTGAGTTGATCTGAAAAACTCGAAACGTAGAACCCTACTCGAACCGGGTTTCTAGTTGAACTATTGACCTGTCCAAACCAGGGCAAATTACTATTGCTTTAATGAAAATAGCTGATTGGAGTGACCGATCAACTCAAACTCTTTTCAAGGTCAGTTTTGAATCCGGTTAAAACAAGTAATGACGGTGACAAAGTATCACTGGCGATGTCTCCGACCGCCTAGACATGAAGCATTGAATTGTTGAATGGCTTCTCAGAGGAGTTAGCAGCTATTCATTATTGCAATTCTACAAAGTGCAGGCAACTTAGCCGGGGAGGGCTGATATTCTTTATGTCTGGTATATATTCTGTCATTAACCAAGCCATATATTAATTTCATTATGGATGGAATTTTTGCTTAATTGTAGTATTCATATCTACAAAGCTGGGAAAAGACAAAATGCTTTTGAATCAGTCTCTGTCCAGTTGTTGTAGCCACCACAACAACTAAGAAGAGATCGTCATCGTCTTCAACCTTTTCATTTTTATTAACCTGGAAGCAGAGTCACGAGCATCTGCTGCCTGTATTTGACTTCTTTTGTAAGATACTACTTTAATTAGTTGGTTGTTTTAAATTCAGTGCTTGATACATATCTGCTTTATGTGGAAAATATTCTATGAAAGATGCATGATTATACTAATTGCTTTAGAGGTGTTTGGGAATGCGTTTAGAAAATGTTTTTTAAAAAAAATTAATTTAACTTTTTTAAATTAAAAAAAAAATTGTATTATTAGATTATTTTGATGTGCTAATATCAAAAATAATTTTTAAAAATAAAAAATATTATTTTAATATATTTCTAAATAAAAAATATTTTAAAAAAACAACCTTAATTAACCCATAAAACAATCATTTAATCTCATTGGACAGACAATTTGCATTTTGTGGTCAAAACTTCATGTCCCAAAGCTAAGTAGGAAAGGTACGCCGCACACAAGTAACACAAGATTTTTGTTTTTGTTTGTTTATCCAAAATTGTCATTTTCAAGTGTCAAAATCAGCATTCAAGATTAGGTTGCAGACCCTAATCGCCTCAACTGCATGGCATATATTTTTATTTTTTTTCATTTTAAAGCAGTTTGCTCAACTAAACCTGGGAATAAAACAATCTTCACAAGACTCTCAAGACTTGGTCTGTCCAATCAAGTCGTTTTGTGAAACAGTAATCTTCATCATCAAAGCTCCTCCTTTATCCAGAATAGGTGAGTAGCAAAACCTACCATGACGGCAGAAACTTGTGGCCACATCGGGATCAATAGGAAGGAAGGCAGGCAGGCAGCTACCTTTTCAAAACCAACTTCACCTAACTCCATTCTTTCTCATAATTTTCTCATCCGTGAATGAAAAAGATTGGACACGCCATTCCCATATTCTTATCAAAACCATGCACAAAACATTTATGACATGGGGTTCGGTAGGGTTACATGTTACTGTCGAGAATTCAATTTTGGCCCCATGCAGCTTGCAATCATAGAAATGGTAATTTTGGGTATGGACAATCCACTTCATGACAAAACAAAATCATACCTCCAGCTCTTGCATGATTGTCCAACATATTGTGGCAATCCTGCAACTGACTTACATTGAAACTTCCAGGTGTCCAAATATTATAGTGTAACCCTAATTTGGATGACAAAATACCAATAAGTTCTACTTTCCTAGATGTTTGTGGGTTCAAGTTAAGAATCTGGTAAGACGTGCTGCATGTAATTATACCTTATATATATTTTTTATTGTTAATAGATCTGTGGATTGGTGGTTTACAACATCAAGACTACAATTTTACAAATATGTGGCTCTATCAAATGCATTTACAGTAACTGAATCAACATTGCATTAACTCGTAAAACTATATGCACCATAATTAATCCTTCTCTTTCATTTTCTCGGAGGATAAGCATGATTGAATGAGTTTCCATAACTTATCATGACATCCTACTTTTAATGGAACTAATATTAATATTAAGAATGTATTTCACCAAAATAAATCTTTTCAGTTTTTTTCCTTTCCCAAATTCATTTAATCAAGCTTTTCAGAATTAACACACTGAAATCAATAGATCAGCTACTGTCAGAAAACACTTTTTAGAAAAACAAGTTCCTTCGAATATTTAACAAATGAGTAAAAAATTAAGTTGCTATTGAATTTCAGACCTTTATGTCTCATAAAACAGATTACAGGTGAGGCTGGCTGACAGTTGAAAAGCAATGAAAACATTTTTAAGAGCGCAATACAGAGCTAAGATATAACCACTTATGTCATCCCAAGATATTTTTTATTTAGACAGCATCATATAAAAGGCCAAAATAAAAATCCTAGTCCCATGGTTGTTGCATTCATCAGAGATGTTGAAAGGATACAGAACAAAACAAACATTGCATCTACAGAAACAAAATACATCACACACTGAACTACACTTTTATTCAGCTGTAGTATGGAGCCTGTTCCAGGCTTTATAAGCCAGTTATTAGCTACCCATCAATGTATCAAGGCTTTAAATTGCAAAGATTGTAGCAAATTATGAATAGCCACTATGAGGTGGGCATGTTTTGCATCCTGTAAAACTTCTTTCACTTTACTACATCGGAGCAAGTAGTTATCCAAAAGTACTCTCTGTAATCAACCGTTTCTGTTCAATTGTCTTGGTTATCATGATTAGAAGAAGACCTGTACCAAAACTTTAACTTCCCAATCCATCAGTCCAAATAAAAGTGATTTCAAATTGCAATTAAAAAAAGTTTGTAAGAACCTTATTTTACAATTTATACAGATTACAAACAGATGTACAGCATTTCGACTATTTATTTTAGATAGGTTAAGATTTGAACCTGAAAAACTTTGTGCATGGCTTCGATTTGCTTCCTATACCAGTTGAAAAGGACTCCGTTTCTGTTGCACCAAAATTAATTGATTTCTCTCAGTTAAGATTTCAGTGATTTATTAACCTCCGAGCTTTAAGAAACTCTCTCATCATGTTATTCATTCTCATCACCATTGATAACATGATGATTTTATATTATATAAACAATGCAAATAGTAAAATTTTATAGAAATAGATAAACCAGGTGACCCCGTTAAACATTCAAGTATACATAACAGCGCAATACTAGTTTTCTAAACAATAAAGTGTCCGCCCAAAACAATCCCGTCTCTCTTTTTTAAAAAAAAAAACCACACTACAAAAACAATAGAGCTCGAAGACAGTCTAAAACCTTATCTTTTTCAAGCTTTTGATTAACCACCAAAAAAACAAAATAAATATATAAATCATATCCTCTTTCCAAGAATTTTTCAACTCCCACATTTTATTTTCGGCCTTTTCTTCATCTGAAAGCAATTCCGGACACCAAGTAGAGTTTCATTCACATCAGGAACAAAAACAAGAGCAAGTATTTCAATCAAAAATCAAGAAGGATTAATTAAATTTATTCCCCCCACCTACCGTATTCCAATAAGAAAAACTACCCATTAACCACAATAAAAACTCAACTAGAAAAATAAAAAATTATAAACAATTACCTTCAAAACAGACTAAAACACATGCCTCAATAATTAAACAGATAAATTCTTTCACCATTTAACTCACAATTACTCCTAAGAAGATTTAGCCTAACTAGTTAAAAACAAAATTATTAAATTAACTATCAAAAAAATCCGAGAATTTCCTCAGTGCCGAACTAATTAAGAAGCAAAATTATATATATATATATATATATAGATTGAGAGTGAGAGAGCGATGGAAAAAGGAAGAGAAAAAACGTACCTTGTCTGGTCTTTTTGTGGCCGCCATTGCCATTAAAAGCAGCGTCGTGCCTGCCTCTCTTGCGATGACCACCTCCGAATTCCATTCTCTTTTTAAGTAATTTCAGATCCAAAACTCAGTAACCTCTACTGCTGCTTCAGCTCCTCCTCCGCAGACTAACTAGATACGAAGATGAGATAAACTTGAGAGGAGAAGAGTGGAGGGAAAAAATACCCTAGAGAGAGAGATAAGAAGAAAGCTAGGGTTTGAAGTGGAGGAGGAGAGAGCGGGCGGGGGAGAGAGGTACTTCAAAGGGAAATAAATGGAAAAAAAAGAAGCGGAATCGAAAATTAGGTTTAAATGGGGTTTATTTATATTTAGAAAATTATGGAGAAGCACGCACGTGATGTGGGCGTGCGTGAGGAGGGGGTGATGGTAGAAATAGAATTATTGTATTGTGTACTTTTCTTTTCTACCGTCACGGAAATAGAAAAGTAGATAAGATAAACTTAGTCCCTATAGTTTATTAAGATTGAATAAGTCATCCTTAATATAATGGAAAATAGCTATTGAAGGCATAGTTTTAAAACTCAGACTAGCTTGGTTGATCGATCTAAGATCTGGCCGATCCGAATAGATCAGTCTGAGATTGAAAAAAATAAAAAAACTTGACTAATTTAATTAAAAAAATAGATTCATTAACTAGCATGGTTAAAAATTTATACCGTTGATTTTGAAGGGAAAAAACAATTATTAAAATAATAATTTTTTTATTAAAAAAAAATAGATTTTAACTCGAGATTTTAACCCCAAGTCATGTAACCAGCAGGTTTTACAAATCATTTTCAATTTAGTTTTTTTTTTCTCCCATTTCTTTTTCTGAAAATCACACTGAATTATACTATTTACATTCTTTTCTTCTTGTTTGGAATCAAAACCGGTAGATTTATTAAAGAACAAAGTGATAAAAACCTGCTCTAACCAGAGTTTAAACCTGCTCTAGCCAGAGTTTTAACTCGAAATTTGTTCAAACAGTTGTCTTTCACAGGTCACATTTATCCTTGTTGTAAACTACCATTTGATTCAATCATTTTGCATCTCAACTCAACCCTTGAGAGGTTTTCAAGTTTCCAGCCATACAACAGGATTTTATAGTTGCACTTTCAGTTACCCTCCGGAACAAAACTGAAGTTACCTGTTAAAGCTTTGTGAGTAGCTCCAGATCGAAAAACAAGCTCGTCTCTTTGATGCTGTTTCCCCTGAATGATACAAGCAATGGGGAGAATACGAGGACGATGCCAAGCACAAGCAACCAGATAAGCTCGCTAGCAAGCTCAGAAATCCAGGAAATGACGCAGTTTCTGTACGAGCAGCTCATAGGTTCCGAAAAGGGGTGTGATTTCAGTAGCCCAACCCTTCTCAAGAAGACTTGCCTTGGTGCTCGTAAGCATCTCATCATGGAAAACAGACACAATGCCGTAGATTGAGTTCCTTGACACATCAACCTTGCCACAAGCTTTCGCGACATCTCTTCTTCCTGTGTTTGGAGTAATCCGTTTGATAGTAACTGGCCCCATCAACTGTTGGGGTTGCAAGCTTGTCTTCTTCCCTATGAAAGTTTCAATAGCAATAAGGCTAGATACAAGTGTTGAAATAACAGCAGGATTGCTACCAGTGAGTTGTGCAGCCCCAAACTGTCCTCGTCATGCGACCGTTCAGTCGAGGCAACTGCCATGGCACACCATGCATACTTCTGTGGGAATTGAAAAACATTATTAAATTGTCTACAAATTCATATCCGTAAAATGATTCACGTAAGGTGGAAAAAATCCTATATCATAGGATGTATGCAGTAAAAGAGATTTCTTCTACCAATATGCTATTCGTACTGATTTCTAGAAATCAATTTGAACTCTTTTTGAAAGTAACAGATGCGTGGCAACAGGTTTTGCTGCATCTGACAAACTTGCTAACCTTGATATAGATGAATGTTAAAAATCAGAGATATCATATGCCAAACATGCATATTAAGATGCTAAAACAATGACAATGTTATCAGTAATCTGTTCAGGAGAAAACAAACGTAAATTAACTAACATTTTAAAACCAGTATTTAAAGAAAAAAATTATGTGTCATCGGCCCAACTTTCCAGACCTGAAAGTTGTTTAGTGATTCATAATATTTTGAATTCAGTTGAGTATCAGTTGGCAACTGAAATTGATTGGATAATTGATATGCCTTATCAACATAACAACCTTCCAAGACTTCACTCAAGTTAGATGTAAGCTGTTCCAGAGGCCTCAAGCACGCAGCGACAACTTTTTTTGCAAGTCTCGCCAGTTTCTTCAAAAAATGCAGCTCGGCAAGATACTGTGGAAGAGAATCTGGAATGCTCTCCTCAAGGGCTGCAAGGAGAGGCTCACAGGGATTTGTCTCTACTGCTGCAGAACCTATTGGCAGTGAATATGAGAACCTTTTTGTGTGCAGTACCTTCATAGTAACAGAAAGATGTCAAAAGTAGGAATGGCAGAAGATAGACAACTATGGCTAATTATCTCCGAAAGTAAGAGGTAATGGCTGCACATAACCTATTGCAAAATTATAAACCAAGCAACACATCATAACACAAACATATAGCCATTTCCAGAGTTATTTTCATAGCAAGTAATGCAGCAGTGAGAAGATTTTGTAGACACAAATTCTTACAATTGTAAGAGTAATAAATTTTAGGAAACAGTTACTGATAAAGGAAGTCATGCATACTACAGCTGCAGCAAACAAACAAATAATAAGATGACAAAGTCGTTCCATATGGTACCCACTTGCAACAATATTTTGAAACTGATACGTAAATATTTAAAAACAAAAGGATAAAAATTCATGCAGCTTGGAGAGGATCAATGAGTGGCAATCACTCCCGAACTAAAGGTTTGCTATTTTATGTTCTTTTTAGATCGACAAGACCCTTAAAGTGTTATTCTCTCATTGAAGTCAAATATTCAGAGGATGCATTTTAAGACAGACAGACGCTTCAAAGCCTGCTCTCAAAACTCAAACCTGTACTGGCGTCATTGGAAACCCTAGAATTTTATCATTATTACTATGCTCTTTTAGCTTCCTCGAGAAAACATTATATATTATTAAAGAACTGGATCAAGTGATCTTTTATTAGAAACATTTATTCCTATAATTTAATTCAAGTGCGCCAACTAAAAGACAGGCATTCGGTAAACTTTATCCATGAAAGCATTGACTAATCTTAGTTTAGAAAAAATCTTCTAGATGCCTTTTCTACTGTTTTAACTTTCCAGGCAAGAAAAATGTGGTTGGACATTCATTGTCTCCAAGCAACGCGCATTGCACATTCTCCCGTTACAAAAAGAAAAGGAAAAAGAAAAGTCTCTTACTAATTTTCTAGTTTTCTACTTGTACAGCATGGAAAATAAATACCAACAGACATCAGATAGCTCAGTGATATATATATATATAAAAGCGTGAAAGGCAAAGTTATGTAGCTTTTTGGTTCGTAGACTTATTTCTATGTAATGGTCTTTGAAAAACACAAGCTACAGCAGATGGAATAAAAAACAATAAGGATACTTATGCTAACCTGATGTAAATGGTGACTCAATTCCCAACAGAGAAACACAGAAAAGCTCCGAATATACAGAATTATCTGTTCAGTGATGAACTGCGCTCTTATATTGATCAACGCATCTGAGCATAGGTAAAACACATTAGAAAGCTTTAAGCTCGTCGAATTGCCAATGGAAGTCCCATCTTGAAGCTATAGAAACGAGGACGCTGTCCACAAAGCAGCAGAAAATCAGCAATCACAAATCCCACAACTGAGAGCAAACACCAAACAAATTCATATCCTCTGCTTTCACTAATCCTAAATGAGTCCTCAATCAAGTGATCAGAAAACCAAATTTCAGTCTCAATAGCTTATTAGACCATACTTGGAACTTATACTCAGGAAACACAACTTTTATCCACAAAAACTAAAACCTTATACTCACTAATCTTATATACATCTATACCATTTCAAAAGCCCATGATTCATTTTCAAAAACAATCCAATTCAAACATCAAGCACACAACTTTATCAGAAATCACTCACATCGTCAACCAACCCAACATAAGAATCTAAAACAAGAAAAAAAAATGCCACATTTGCATATCAAGAACCCATTTTTCATTTTCAATAACAAAGCAATTTCAACCTCAAGATCACAACTTTATCGGAAAAATCAACATAAATAGAAAACCCAGCAAAAAATTAGCCAGGGTCACGGACTTGAATAATTGGGAACTCCAAAATCCATCTTTTTTATAAATAAATAAATAAAAAATGCAAAACCCCTAAACCTTAATCACCTCAACCCCATCAAAACCACAAAAACGCACCACTGAAAATAACCCCGACACCCAGCAGACAGGCTCAAACACTACGAATCTCTCCAAACCAACGCAACGCAGCGGAACTCAGGGTCCGCCGGAGAAGACATAAAAGCAAAGCGGACGAGACCGGCGGCGATCTGGAGAGGGGAAGCGAAGAGGAGCGGTTGCTGGGAGGAGAGGAAGGAAAGAGAGGAGGTTAGAGAATGTAAAAGTTATAAATTCGAGAAGTAAGAAAATAAGTTGAAAAGGTGAAAATTTAGGAGTGGCAGAAAAGGAGAGGATGAAGGGTTTTATGAAGAAGTAAATGGAGGTGGAAGTGAAAGTGAAAGTTTTCCAAATTAGAAACCCTGCGAATCTGTTCTTCGCCACCATTTCTGGCGGTTGTGGTGGTGGCGGTATATAATTATATTTAAAAAAAAACTTTTCAAGCATGAGACTTGAGACTTGAGACTTGAGTGGAAGAAGCGGGAATGTCAGCTGGAGTGGAGGAGCACAGACATGGGCCCTGAAGATGGTCTTTTGAATTTGTTATTTTGGTTACAGCTTAGACCAAATTAAATCAATGAATATTTCTTTTTGGGCTTTAGGCCTAGTAAACTCTTACTTTGCGGTCCAAGTTTTTTTTTAATGGTGAGGATATTTTCGTATATTACTTAGATATTAATTTTGATAAATAAAAAAAAGAAAAATTCTACTCTAACCTTTCCAACAAAAGAATTTTATAAGGATTTTTTTTTAAATAATACTTTTATGAGCACTAGGTATAAATAAAAAATAATGAGTAACAAGTGGTAAGTAAAAATGAATAAAGAAATGATATGTTCTGTATTTATTTTTTTTAGTTATTTTTAGAAACGATGAGACCAATGTTTAGATTATTTTTCTTCCATAATGTTATAATAATTGGACATTTATTAACATAAAATCCAAAACACTAGGGATGAACACCATGCATCTCATATCATTCATCCTTTTACAAAACACTATGGATGAAATGTGTATTCTATAAAACTTATTTTGATTCCTAAAATTTTTATTTATAAGACTTGATCCTGATTGAGGGCCAAATGATTTGGAGTTTTAGACAACAATCAAATTAGAAATTAGAAATTAGAAAAATAGAAAACAAATTAAAAAGGCGTCAAACATATGATCTTCCAACCTTAAAAATAACACACATTATACAATTTTGGTGTCTTAATTTTTTTCATTAGGTACAAAAATTTTATTATTATTTTGTATTCTCTAATTGAGAGATATTATTAAATTTTGACTATAAAGAAAAAAAAATATATAGTTCATATTGATTTAAGCCACCAAAACAGTTAATGTTTATGTCAAATAGTTTTATATGATGTGGAGAGTCATATTAAGTGTTTTTACTTATAAAGTTCATGACATCTAACCTTTGTTTGTTTGTTTGTTTTCTAATTTTTTTTACATTAATGTTTTTATATGGTTATTGTGCATTTGTTCTTGTAACTTATTTAAACTTGAAAGTTTGTTTTCGGATTGGACTTCTTATCAAGTTGTTTTTTTATATATAATTTTTAGATGTTTTTGATGTAATAAAAATCTCAAAATGTTTAAATATTTTTTAGTCTACAAAAAGATTTAGCCAAAAGCAATGCCAATGAAAAGGAGAATCTGATGAACAAACTTAACCCATAATGAACAGATATACATTTCATTATCGTTAGTCTGCATCAAACTTAAAGCTTCAAGAGCAAACATGACCAAACCTGATACAGCCTAATCAAGATCTGAAACTTATTTGTAATAAATACTTCCAAATCATAGTGCCAGAAGAAGATGAAAGCAATCATTCCTCAACAAGCAGAGGTCATGTTTTCTTCTCGCGGAAATGAGTCATCATCCTAAAGGGCTTCAGAAAGGAAAATGAAAGCTAGCAATGGCTGACAAGCTGATGGCGCAGTGACAATTGAGAGAGGGATCTTAATTAGACTCCTGTAATCACATCATCTTCTTGATTCTCCATCTCGATTCCTTTGTGACTGTCATCAATGGTGATTGGCTTGTACCAGTTGGCACAGAACAAGTAAATCACAAAATCAAGGGCTGTTAAGGCTGCAATAAGGAAGTAGAATCTGTCGATGTGGCCTGTGTTCAAGTCATCTGGGATCCATCCTGGCCTGCCACCTGTAGTTGTAATCTTCATCACCATATTGACTAGCATGCTACTGACATAGTTGCCGAGAGAAATTGAAGCCATGCAAAGTGAGCTTCCAAGACTTTTAATCCCATCTGGTGCTTGCCCGTTAAAGAACTCCAACTGGCCCACATACATGAAAACCTCAGATGCACCAACAAGAACATACTGTGGAATCTGCCAGAATATGCTTAGTGAGCTAGCTTTTTCCCCTTCAGTAACATGCCTGAGCCTTTCAATCTCAGTAGCCCCTGCGGCGAACATCGCTAGCATTCCGATGATGAGTCCGATTCCCATTCTCTGAAGCTCAGTTAATCCCCTGGTGTTACCACTTAACCTTCCGGCTAATGGCACGAGGATTTGGCGATAAATTCCAGTGCAAACAAGGACACTACAGATATCGAAGGCAGACATGCTAGCTGCCGGGAGGTGAAACTTTCCGACGTAGGAGTTCATAACATCTCCTTGCTCAACGAAGAGGGAGGCCATTTGTGTGAAAACAACAGAGTAAATTATAGTGCACAGCCAAATAGGTAGCATCTTAAGAACACATTTAGCTTCCTCCACTTGACTTATTGTGCAAAGCCTCCATGGATTCTTTTGGTGACACAGATCATCCTCTGTTACCGTTGCTGCCTTGTCCAAAAACCTTGATATTATTGAAGAAGAAACATAATTAGTAATCATAAATCAATTTCCATTCCCTTTCATGGGCATGCTCGAAGCTAAAAACCATGGCCATCAACCTTACAACAAACCTTATTCCAATGTGGGTTTGCCTTGACAAAATTAATGACCACTTCTGTAGTCTGATCCAGAGGAAAAACATGGATGACTAAAGAATTGCATGGAGATTTAAGGCTTTTAGTAAGCTACAAAAACATTTTAAGAATCGTAGACTTAAAGTAGGAATTCAGTACTCACTCAAAATCATCACTGTGAAGAATCTTTCTGCTCCCTTTGATAGCAGATTCTGGTCCTTCCACTTCATAAAGTTCGTCAGCTTTCGCCGGGATAACATTCCATTTCTTAACTGAAGCCACGAACACCTGAGCAACTCGCGGCAAAGGGTTGCCGCAAGGTTTCACATGCTGGTAACCGGGTGTCCCAAACAAGAATGACACCAAGGCTAGAACTGCAGAACCTAACGACAACAGGAAGCCCAGTGTCCATTTTCCTTGATCCTCAAAATACACCAAAAGAGTGTTTGAGAATAGAGATCCAAAGTTGAGTGCGAAATAGAAGTAGCTGAAGTAAGCTGCCTTGGATTTTTTTTCTTTCGGTTTCGACTCATCAAACTGGTCCGCTCCAAATGTGGCTATAGAAGGTTGGTGTCCACCGTATCCAAAGGCAACTAAATATATAGCCAAGTAAAAAACAGCTACTCCGGCTGAAGATGTCGGCACACAGGCTAATTCTCCGTCGCCACATCCATCTGGTTTGATCAAGAAAAACCAAGATGATACCGATACGAGCACCAGCCCCTAATTAACATACAAAACGGTTAGCATATCGCATAAAAATCATATAAAAATAAATTTAGATTTCAACTTCTGCGTACCGAGACCAATATTAACTGAAAGACTGCGCAGGTCAAGTATCTGCCCCAGTATGAATCACTGAGGAAAGCTCCGATGAGGGAGCACATATACACTGTGCCAGTCCACTTGCTGACATTATTGGCAGCATCAGCATTGCTTTGACCAAGAACTCTTGTTAAGAACAGAACCAAATTCACACCCACTCCAAAGAAAGCTAGTGTAGCCAGGCATTGATTTGCTGCAGCGGATTGAAGTAGAAAACACAAAAAACAAGATTAATCACTTCCATTTTTTACAAGCCATAGGAAGGAAGTTACATTTTTTTTTTCTGTTCTTAGGTAATCAATATTTACCTAGCAAGATGCTTGCAGCATTCCACCCTCCACAGCTCTTCCAAATAATGGAACGCTTATTGTTAGCAATCTCCTGTTCTTCCTCGGTTCTGATTCTGTTCAGAGCTACATTTTCTGTAGAGATGACACTTTCTCCTGTCACCTGCTTACATTTTAAAAAAAAAAAAAAAAAACAATATTGCTAAGGTTTTCATGAACTCAAGAGCATAAACTCACGTTTATCCTGAGTATTTACTAATTGTTGATTTTTTTTTCAATTTGTTATACATAATTTAGTATTTTAATAACCTTTAGCGCAGCGTTGGTGGAGGGGTCGACTGAATCCATGGCAGCAGTAGAATGTTTTCTCTGCAAAATAAGATCAGAAACTAGTTAGGGATAGAAGGAAGATGTGGATTCATGAACAAAATTTAAAGGGGATCATAGGAAAGACCACATTTATAATGTTATGGCACGTAACATGGGACGTCAAGACTTCATGCATGGCCATGTTTAACAAAAAGAAAAAAAAAATCAAAATCAAAATTCTTTTTTATTTTATAATAGCACGGTAAGATTCGAACTCGAGAACAAAAACACGTTACCAGTCCAAAATAATTGCAAGAGAGTAGTAGTCCCCAAAAGAAAACTCACGAACAAAAAAGAGAAGTAGAGGTTTAATTAATGCAAAAGAAGAAGATGGTTAAGAGTATGGCGCAGGAGAGTTTAATTTATAGGAAAACAGTCATGAGAAGAAAGCGTGGACGGTGCGAGTCATTTTCAGCATACTTTATTTTTTCCATTAAACAAGAAAATGTGGGTGGAGAAGGGAAAAGCGAAGAGAGGTCTCCTTAGAAGAGTGTCTGCCACATCCTTGGTCATGTCTTCCATGATCAGATCATCGCCGGTGGATGATTACTGTTAAAAAATAATATAAATTATATGTTGAAATTTTATTTAAAAGTTAAAGTTTTTAGATGAGATAGTTCTTAAATATGGTATCAGAGTCTTATTGACCCAGCGGTCACGAGTTCAAATATCACCACCCTCATTCTATTTGATGGGAAAAAATCAAGCATAAAGTAGTGTGGTCATGTGCAAGTTTCAACCTTAAAAAACTTTCACTTGAAGAGATGTATTAGAAAATAATATAAATTATATCCTGAGACATCATCTAATAGTTTAAGCTTTTAATTCTTAAGATGCATCTCCCTCCTTACCAAGTCTTCAGTTTTCTTTGAAATTTGATAGTCACTCCTCAATTTCACTTCTTCTCAGTGTTATCAAATCATAAATTCTAAATAATCCATCACCATGCATTAGTAACAGTGATAAACATTATACTTTCTGCCTATAGTACTGAAGCCAAATAGTGCAAACAATACACAACTTGGCTGTCATTTAGCAAGAAAAATCACATCAAATCATTTTATTTTTTTTGATAAATGTGTCTATAATAATTAAATTAAATTTTAAAAACTCTTCATGTATTGTTTTCGCAGAAGAGGTTGAGAAGAAGTTCTTTTTAAATTCAATATATATCTCTTTAACATAAAGACAAACAACTTATTATTCATAAGTCAACTTCCACGCAATTAATTACAGAAATACAGGTGAGAAACTATTCTCTGCCACATTTTGAGAAAGTGGACCATACAGCAAAATTAGAATTGCTTTCATCCATCAAAAGTATAGCGTATGAGAAGTAGAAGAAATAAGCTTTATAAGCAATCCTGTTTTAGTCTTGTTGTTAAGTGTTCTTATCAATAATCCAAACAGGAGACAGTACTGTAAGAAAAACCTTTGCTAATTAATAATTATAGCATGCTACTTGCATTAGATTATTAAAAAAAGAAACTAAAACAACTTGCCGTTTTAAGTAAAAAAATTAAAAAGTGGGATTTAAAATTCACAATTCAAGAAATTGATGCGTAAATCACTTGCAAATCTACTACTACTTACGTAGCAGAGACTGTATATTGATTTCTCACCTTTCTTGTGATTTTAAAATTTTCTACATCAGTGAAAGTTCGTTTTCACGTCAATTTCTTGATTTAATCAGATCATATATATAGATTGATTTTTTTCTTTTTTTTTGAAGATATATAAGATTATTAATTAATTAAATCAACACCTAAATACATATGTTAATTGATTGATGATTACCGCGCATTCATACAGTTTATCTATAAAAGAAAAGTCTTAATTAAGGGAGTAATACACACACACACATATAGAGAGAGAGAGGGGAACGATGGACTTTCTGGTAATTAAGCTAGAAAATCCAACAAACGCTATTGTCATTTATGTTTATAAGATTAACAAAGTTGGTTAATTAATGGATTATAACCCTATCAATATGAGATGTAGGAATGCACTGTTACGTTTGATGAACTATTTTCTTTCATATAACACACAGAAATAAACCCTACCTGGCTAAGTGATGATAGCCAAGAAATTTCTTTTTTGTTTCAATGTGCCTAGAAAATTAAATTCTTAGCTGTTTTTTTTGTTTTAATTGATTATTACATTATTGTTTAAATAATTAATTACCCCTAAAAAATGAAGTAAATATAGCAGACACAAGAGCTAAAGAAATCAAAATATAAAATCAACTTCTCTATAATATAGTTTTGGAATAAATTTCACCGAAAAATAGATGAAAACATATTATTTTATCTTTATTTTTTTTCTAAAACAGTAATTAAACACTACTTTAAAAAATCATATGACTAAGAACACTCTTTTCTAGAATATGAATATCAATTGAGGTGAGTGGCGCAGCGATAAGGACCTGGTCAGGGTAGGCTGTCCAACAGCTGGATCCCGGGGTTCGAGCCTCTGCAAAGCCCCTCGTAAGAGCACTGGGACAGCCAGGGGTTTACGCATGCTCTGGGCCCACAAAGTGCGCTTTCCGGGTCATGTGGTTCCCACGTTATCCAAAAAAAAAAAATCATTGAGAAGTCGGTTTGCTTATATCTCGCTGTTGTATTATATATATATATATATATATATAACAGAAAATTACAAGTAATTAATGAGTTCTTTTTTGATTGACCAATGAATGCAGGTAAGATGACAATGTGTTAAATGCTAATTTTAAGAAGAACAAATTCTAGAAGCAGCTGGTGCCCAGCAAGTGATTTTTTTTTCCTCCAATAATTGTGGAAACCAAGTGGCGTTACCCATATTCTAGGTAGTTGAGGCAACAAAACTTACCCATTGATGCTAAATTAAGCAAACAAAGGAGATTAGCAGGTTTGGATTTTGAATTTAGATATATAAATAGAAAGCTTTCCCTTTTTTCTTGAAGTTTTCACTCTCCTAACCACTTCACAATCTGGATTTCGGTAAGGATTAATTCTGTCATTCTACATAAGCAGCCAAGTTGTCTGTTGCCAACCTCTTAGGACCTAAAAAATACACATGAAACCTGAAGATATGTATGCAAGCTTGCAACTAACCTAGCTAAGCAACAAACTAAACAACAATTGACTAAATTAAGGTACAAGGCCTTTTCAAACTTGTTTCAACTTGCAAGACATTGCATTTGTGCTCCTAAAATTTTCAATGAAACTGGTTGTTTTCATCCTAACAATATTTTTTTTTGTTTTGAAAAATGTGATCTGTTTGATTTGGCTGTCAGATGATACGTACCTAACTTGTTTTGTTTCCTGCATAAATTAAAACTCCGATATGTTTCATTCAACATTTACTCCTCCAATCTAGATAAATTTGTCTCCTCATTTGTTATTTTGCTCGAAAAATTCTATGTTTCAAACTGGAGTTGCAATGCAAGATCAAGATGCATCATCAAGCATGATTTCAAGCTCCAAAAGCCCCATCATCAATGTGGAGACTTTGTCATTAAGCAACAAACTTGGAAGGCTTCATAGCAATATTGGTAATGTAGAAAAATTCAAAGGCATTGTGCCACAAAAAAACGGACATTGGGGTGCACAAATATATGCAAATCATCAAAGAATTTGGCTGGGAACATTCAAGACTGAGAAAGAAGCAGCCATGGCCTATGATAGTGCTGCCATAAAGCTCAGAAGCACGGATTTGCACCGAAATTTTCCATGGAACGACCACAATGTTCAAGAGCCTAGTTTCCAAAACCAATATAGCACAGAAAGGATTCTGAACATGATTAGAGACGGATCTTATCAACAGCTTTTTGTGGATTTTCTAATGAAACAGTCACGAAGAGAAGAAATTTGTGGAAGTACTGATGATCTCAATGGAAGGAGGGTGCATGTAGATGATGAACAATTTTCATGCATGCAACTTTTTCAAAAGGATCTGACACCAAGTGACGTAGGGAAGCTTAATAGACTTGTGATACCCAAAAAATTTGCTGTCAAGTACTTCCCCTACATTTTTAAAGATGTCGAAGATCAGAGGGTACTAAATTCTGGGGTAGATGACACAGAACTCATATTTTATGATAGGTTCATGAAGTCTTGGAAATTTAGATATTGCTATTGGAGAAGTAGCCAGAGCTTTGTTTTCACAAAGGGCTGGAATAAGTTTGTCAAGGAGAAAAAATTGAAGGAAAAAGATATCATTGCATTTTATACATGCGCGTTCCCAGAGAAGGTGCAAGAGCAACATGGTCAGGGCCAATATTTTTCCATGATTGACGTGGTTTATTGCAATGAACAAAGTGGCAAGGTTGCTGGGTTTAACCACATGGAGGTTATGCAGAGAGAATTGGCAGTGATTTTAAAGCAAAATATGAGAAAAAAGCTACAGAGGGACGGGAAAGAATTGAAGGAGGAGAGAGTATTGAAAAAAAAGGAAATGAAAAACAAGGTTAAAGGAAAAGGGTTTAGGCTTTTTGGGGTGCAGATCAGTGATGTTTTTCATTTGGAAACTGAGGTTGCGTTGCAGCTCCAGCCTTCTTCCCAAACGGGTGCCAAGGTGACAAAAAAATGGCTCGATTAGGATCCTTAATCCCATCTGTTTTCTTTCTGTTTTTCATGAAGTCTTCCAGATGTAAATGGCTAAGTACGTGGCATTGGGTGCATGTATATGGCATTGAGATTACTAGGTCATCGATCATCCGGCTAGATCAAAATTGAATTACAAAGATGAATCTACTCGTGTGATTCATTCTTAAGAAGACCTATTCGGCGATTACAGTATTTTAGGGTTTTTGTTTATGTATAACTAGCAAATTGCCCGCGCGTTGCCGCGGGTATTTTTTTTGTATATAATTTAACATAATTAATTCAACAACGATAAATTTATATGATATAAGTAAATAAAAATTATAGATTAAGAGATAAAATGTTTAAAATTTTGAGTTGAGTTTGTCACGTAAGTATAGATTACATCTTTTATAATATAGGTATTGCGTCATAAACGATCACAAAAGAGCGCACACTAACATTAGAAAAAAGAGCAAAATATTTGAATAAGAAAAAAAAAACTTACTTAAATCATTATTGTGCAGATAATAAAATTATAAAAATCAATTAACAGAAAGAGCAAACAAAAAACAAACAAGGAAAAGGAAGCAATATTAATTTAAAATATTATAGCAATAGCAATATCGGAGTCTTAACATTTAAAATTATTATTGCTGCCAGAATAAAAACAACAAAAATTATTAAATTATACAGAGGGAAAAAAATAAAAAGTAAGAACAAAACAGCAAGCAAGAAAAACAAATTAAAAAATTATTATTATTATTATTATTATTATTATTATTATTATAATTATTATTATTATTATTATTATTCGTATGAAAGAATAAATAATCACAATTATTATAATAATAGAATACATAATCACTATTATTATAATATTTATAATAATAACAATTATTATTATTATTATAATTATTATTATTATTATGTTAATAATGAAAAAAACCAAAATAAATGACAGACTAAAAACATCCTATAAACTTTAACAGAAGATCAAAAAAAAAAAAACTATTATTGCTATTACTGTAAAAAAAACAAAATTATGAAATTATCCGGAGGGAAAAAGAACATTAAAGAAAGAGCAAGTACGCAAAACAATTTAATTATTATTATTATTATTATTATTATTATTATTATTATTATCATTATTATTATTATGTTAATAATGAAAGGAAAAAACAATGAAAGACTAAAAACATGCAAGTAATTTGAACAAAAGATAAAAAAAAAAAAACAACGGGAGAAAGAAGAAAAACACAGCAGAGTAAGAACAAAAAATAATTAAGTCATTATTATTATTATTATTATTATTATTATTATTATTATTATTATTATTATTATTATTATTATTATTACTACTATCACTACTATTATTATTATCATTACTATTATTATTATTATTACTATTACTATTATTATTATTATTATTATTATTATTATTAGTATTAGTATTATTATTATTATTATTACTACTATTATGATTATTATTATTATTATTGTGTTAATAACACTTTTATATATACATGGACAAAAGTAGGGATTATTCTAGAAATATAAAGAAATAAAAGTGTAAGGACCTAAATGAAAATCAAATATAAAGGGCTGAAATTAAAAAATTAAAAGTCAAAGGGCTGAAATGCAAATTACATTTATTCTCAATTGAAATCAGAGGATAAATTTGCAAAAATCGGAACTTTTGTACCGAATTGATTGAGTTATATACAGCCAATTCGGAAATTGAAAGTCGAAGGACCGAAGTGACACTTTGGCATTTAATCAATTCAAATCGGAGGACCCAATCGAACAAATTCAAAACTTATATAACAGAATTGAGGAACAAAAACGAAATTAAAAGTCGAGGGACCGAAGTGAAAAGTTAAAATACATGGGGGACTCTCCTGCACATTGACGTGCAGGAGAGAGAGAAACGTGGCCGGCGGCTTTAACCGGCCTCCGCCGCGTCCACGGACATCTGGTGGTGACACGCACCACCGCGGGAGGAAGACCACGCGGCGGCGCATCGTTCTGTCTCCCGGTATACAATTTCCGGACAACGGAGGAGGCCGCACGCGCCACCTGAACAGGGCGTGAGGCGGAAAATCGGCTGGCGCGTGCGCCTCACGCCCTGACAGACGCCGATTAAATAATTCGAAAAATAGGGCCAATTACCGTTCCACCCCTGCACCCAATTAATGGTTTTTGTCTTATTATGGGCTAAAACCGTAGTTAGCCATTTCCGAAAATATTAAAAAAAGCAAAAGTTGCGGCGAACCGGACCGGACCGGGCCGGTCCGGACGCGCGCAATTACACGCCTGCCCCTCAGCCCCAGCCATTATTTTGTCCTATTATTGGGGGTGAAAACGCCATTACACTGTTCATGGCAGATTATTTTAAAAAAAAAAAAGGACATAAAGAGGAAAAGCCGAAAATGGCCCCATGACAGCAGCTCCTTCGGCGCGCGGGCGAAGGCTAATTTCGTCTGTGCACTGCCACAATCCACAGTGGATTGTGAGGCAGTGCACAGTGCTTTACTGTGCAAAACCCTGACGGGTTTTAGTGTGTTTGTAATATTTAGAAATAGATCAAGAGAGTTACGTGCCATTTATTATGTAACCTAAAATTATTTGAATCTTTCATCAAGTGGAAAAGATTTTACTGTACTTTAGTCTCATGAAAGTGAAGCTGCTCTTGAGTTCAATAAAATCTTTGTAGATTTTTTGCTTAATCTCTTGTTATTTTTTTTAGTCCCTAATCACCTTGGTTCTTGTTTTTTTTTTCATTTCTGTGATAAGAAATAAATTAAATATAAAAAATCAAATTGGATTGAAGATACAATTATTAAAAACGAGTAAACAAATTTTGATCATCAATTCTACAAGTGGATGACTTTAACAATCATGTTTTTTTTTTTTTTTCAAAGTAAGGACTCAACCTACGTCTAACAAAGTAGCCACAACTTTTAAAGCACCCAATAAAAACTTATATTTTCTCAAGAATATATTTTCAATAAGAAATATATTAACTCGCACACGAGGGAAACTTTGTGAAAGAACTAGCTAGGAGAGGAACTTGATTTCATGGGGAAAAAAGCAAGGATGAAAAAGTGATAAGGACGGGGCCCTATATGAAAAGTAGAATAAAAAGGACTAATTAATTATATTTGTTAATATCAAGAAAATGATTCTTGTTATCCTTTAAAAGGTATGGCCATCTATGACCCTCAAAATCTGTAAGGTAGACTCCTAAACAGTTTCTCTCGTGGGATACTATCCCAGTTAAAATCAAGCTGTCTATTTCTCATGGATCATTGCCTAATCCTTCTCCCACCTCCCCTCCAAAAAAAAAAAACAGCCTTTTGCTCCTGGGGACACTCACTATTGAATAATACAGGGTATAGAATAGATGGGTTGACGTGAATTAACTTAACCAATTTAAAATAATGTTGTTTTTTAAAAAATAAAAAATAAAATAAGATTTTTACCTGATTATAATTCGTTTCGTATTAACCGTGAAGTATTCCTCATGCCAAAGAAAAAAGAAACATTAGGTTAATGGGCTTGGTCTTAACATTAGGTTAATGCCGAAGAAAAATGTGTGTGTTCTCTTTTAGGATATTGAAAAAATATCTTATTTGGTTTGGGCTTAACGTTGAATTGTGCATCACCTAATAACCCAAACACAATATAGTCCATCACTGTTTTTTTGACAGGTTTGACAGCTTAATTTTGGATTTACATGGTGGTTTTATAGTAAGTTTAAGGAAAAAAATGTCTTTTTTTTTATCTTGATAGAATGATTTTAATAGGGTGAGAAAATTAAAAAAAAATGATTAAATTGAGAAATATTAGCTAAGAAAATTCAAACCATTAAAAAAACCCGATTATAATATTTTAAAAAAACTTCCGGTCCGATTCAGGTTTTGGTTTATTAAGGCTAAAATTGGTTATTGAACCAATTCAAATTAAATATATATATATATATATATATATATATATATATATATATATATATATTTCTTTATACTCTTTTGATTCGGTTCAAATTTTTCAGTCTAATTCTATTTTGGTGAAATGGGTGAAGAGAAAGAATTGGTTAAAGAAAAAAAAAAAAACTAAAGAAAATGTACTATTTTTTCAGTTTCTTACATAGAAAACCAAAACTGGTTGGTTTAAATTGGCTTCAATTTAGTTTTAGTTTTTCTTTTTAATCATAATTTTAATTTTATTGTTCTTATAAATAAAAACCGAACTAAACAGGAAATGATCATCTCTAGATTTTAAACTCTTGATATGAGCTTGCTAGATAATTTTTAAATGTAAACACAAGAAATGATTGTATGGTTTTATACAAGTGGATGTTCCATTTGATGTTGATTGAGTTTTATGTACATATTAATAACTAATTTTAACAAACAGCTTTTTTATACATCAAATAAATTTATTGTAAGAGATTTGAAGTTGAACTGCAATTAGAATATGAAACTTGAGCTAGTTGGGGTTTGATGGTTTGGTGGGTTTTGAAGTTGAATTGTAACAAACAGCCTATATTTAGGTTTGCATGTAAATTTGAAGGCCATTTTCTGCCATCTTTTGAAGACACTTAGTACTGTATGACTGTATGACTCTTTCCCTTGAAACTTGGCCATGATGTGCCAGCATTGTGTTAGCAAACAATATGTACCAATTCAAGAGGCGAGGCATAATAATAACCTATTAAAAACCAGAAACTGATTTGAAAAGATTACAGTAATGCACCAAGTACAGAATGTTCCTAAGAACTTAGATTGGTCTCATGCATGGTGACCACTGAGTTTAGCGGGCTAGTTTGACAAATCATCCTTGCATAGAACCCTAAACAAGTTGCTTATAACTTGAATATCAGTTTCCCAGAAGGAAATCGAGAAGACAGCATCAGCCTGAAACTGCAGCCAGCACTGCAAATGTTAGTAGCCTAAATACGCAAGCTTTACTTGTATATACACACACATCATGCAAGCCAAAATAGATGCTGCTACCATAACTTGCAACAATTAAGCGAGCCTCTCATTCAAGCAAGCTTACGCCTGCACCTCATGAGGCCAGTGGCCCTTGCATCTTCATCATCATTAATATCGGGAGAGTCTTCCACAACAACTGAATCTTCTTGGACAACCAGGCCACGGTTCCTAGAGAGTTTCCTGATGGGTGTCCTAGATCGTGTTCCTTGAGTGTTGTTAGCATCTGGCTCCACCTGAGAAGCACCGGAACTTTCCCTATGTGGCATAAGCTCCTTGCCTTCTGGCACCACGCCCTTCATCAGCTGCAAATCGAGTATTGCCAATACAGAAGTTTGAGGACATCTTTGTTGGCACAAAAAATTGTGGGAAGAGAATCGAATTCCTATTCCTTACCTTCCAATCTCTGAAGTCAAATCTGAACACGAAATGTCTGTAAGCAACCTCCCCTGACATAACAGAACTGGGAGCTGGACCATTCCTAGGTGCTGAAGAAATAAGTGACAACAAGAGTAAGGCCAACGGTAAAAATATATAAAAAGTACAGATCAAATGAAGATAGAACCAGAATTTACACTGAAGAAACACTTACAAACAAAATGGCATCCACTTTCATCCACAGCAATTTTAACCCTGCCATCTTTCACCAAGAATGAGAGTGCGAATAAATTCTCCACGGTCTGTGCAAAAGACCTTCTGTTCATGATCAAATTTTCAAGTCTGGCACTTTTCTTCTCCTTTAAGATATCAAAGATTATTTTCATATTCTTATCAGTATCTGTCTTCTTTTCTCCTCCAGCGTCATCAACCTATAGTTCACATGACTACTAATTTGTATCAGTGTTCATTCTTGCAAGAAAATCATGGGAAAATCAATTGTGCACGTCATAGTTAGAGTCTAGCAAATACAACAAACTTTCAGGATCATTGAACTTCGGAACACACTATAAATTACACCTAGTTATGGATCATTGAACTTTGGAACACTTACACCTTGCATCTATAAAAATACGAGAAAACAGCTGGCATTGCTCCTATATGATAGGGAACAGGATTTGCTCTCCTGATCCCCAATCTCCTATTCACATATTGCCTAAAAGAGGACGCCCTGATATCCATATAGCCTATCACTCAATCTTGCAATCACAATCAACATTAAAGATGAGAAGAAAAGAAGGAATATCACCTCTTCAGGCTGAGCTTTTTCATTTGGCCTTGTACGCTTTCTTTGAACTGCTGCCTTTCTTTGTTTCAACTCAGTATTCATTGGTCCCACCCTGAACAAAACAGCATAAAAAAACATGAGCACCAAAAGATAATCACCGATGACAGTTCCGACGAGCCAGTAGTGATCGAATTTCACAAGCGTTTGTCAGACTAATAATGGTATAAGAGGGTACGAAACGAAGACTCACATACTACTAACCCCCGTGCACCTCCGAAAAATAGGAGAAACGAGAAGGCCAAGATCTTTCCACTTGATTGAAACCGGAGCATCCTCATCATTGTCTAAACTCCTAGTTTGCTGTCCAAACTCTTTAGTCAAATGGGACATAAAATCTGCAGGTGTAATACCCTCATTTGACTGAGACTTAACAGAAGACACCAATGTGTTAGCTAACCCTAACAACGCCTCTGCATCTGCAACTTGCTCTCTTGGCTTCTGCACTGAATCCCCAACATGGGTTCACACGAAAATCCATATATCTTAACATTCTTTGCATAATTGCAAGAATAATTAAACAAAATCACATTTTCTCTTAATTATTAATTTTAGATTAATTTCAAAAATAAAAACGAATGTAGAGAATAAAAAAAAAACTCAAATTTACCAAATTTATGCAAGTCTTCAACTTCCTTAATCATCGTATTAAACCTATCCGAATCGGTTCTCGTCAAATCATCTCTCTTATCTGTAACCAAAAAATAATAATAATAATAATAATAATTACAAATAAATAAAATAATTGAACATTTGAATCCAAGATATAATCAATACCCTTGATTCTATCCTGTAAGGTACGGTACATGGACCGGAGGACTCGCCGGTCCATTTGCTGACCCGTTTCTTCCACTCCATACTTGCCTCGGCTCCGAGTCACTCGTTCGCGCTTCACTTCCCTGGGTTCTTTGTTCAAGTCAGCACTGCCTGCCTCTCCCTTCACAGTTCCCCTCATAATTTTCAAAAAAAGAGCAAAAAAAATATTCCAAAATCCTGATTCAAGTATCTTAAGGAAAAATAAAGAAATCCCAGATCAGGATTCTTGAGAGTAATTTTGCTGGTTGCAGAATTCAATAGCTATGTTTTATCTGAGTGGGATTTTCGAGATGAAGGTTTCCTTTCCCGCTCTGGTGAAATTTGACAAACTTGAAATAATATTTGCCTTTTCGTTTAGGTGACACATAAAGGCAACAAATTCCTCAAATTAAAAAAAAAAAAAAAAAAAAAAAAAAAAAAAAAAAAAACGGTCTTTAAAACCTGATCTTCCGGTCATGGGTTTGGGTTGAATGGGTTAATGATGTTATTTCAATTTTTATTTTTTTAAAAGTTAACTTGTCATGTTAAGTGTTAACTCTTATCCCGAGTTAATTTAAAACTCAATTTAGAAAAACTCGATTTAGAAAGGTGTCTTAAAGTGTTATTTAAAAATATTTTGAATTTTCATTTTAAAAAAATACTTTTATTTTTATTTTAAATTATATTTTTTTATTTTCAAGTCATTTTAATAATCTAGTATTAAAAATTATTTTAAAAAATTATTTCAATATATTTTCAAATGAAAATAATTTTAAAGAACAAACTTAATCATACGTTTAAACAAATCTTTAATCTAAATCATGGGTTGAAGAACCATTAATTTCACTCGTCTAACTAAGTTTAATAACAATGCTTGTTTAAACTATAATTATAAATTCAAACTCGATTCATAACTCGAGTTAATAATTAAGGGGTCAAGTTAGATTAATCTAGATGAATATAAAATAATATCATTTCAAGATTATTATTTTTATTAAAAAGAGATTTTAATGATATCATTTAACAAAAAAAAAAGTAGTTAAATTGAATCTCATCTTAATTTTGATTGGATCCCAAATTGAATTTATCCAATCAACCACTACACTTGGTTCAATATTAAAAAAGAATTAATCTGTGTATTGTAGAGACACGGATTATTATGAATTGTAATGATATAATTATCATTTTACCCTTCAATGCATTGAAAATAACTCTTGGCCTTGAGGGTATTTTCAGCCTTTTCACTGGACAAATTGACATTTACTAGTTGTTTGGGGGGATTTGTGTCTTTTTCTTGTATTTTTGCACAAAAAAACTATTGGTTTTACCACTGCCAGTAGACAACAAAAAGTTGAAAATCTGGAGGTATTTTCAATTTTTTACATTATTATGAACAGTAAATTAATCATAGTACCCTCAAATAAGACAAAAACTAAGAGTAATCGGTGGGGGTAATTCTGGTATTTCAAATATTCCTAAACATTCAAACTACATTTATACCCTCTGAAAAGACAAAATTTAGGCGTTGGTTGCAGAGGTGTTTAGGTAATTATAGGGTTTTGTTATATTTTTTTCTGCAAAAAACTACAGACGTGTCTGCTAGACACGCCAATGGTTTCCTTCCTCACGTGCACTTGAGGTGGTGCGTGCGATGTCGTGCAGTGGTTCACAATATTCATCTAGCGTCTCACCAGTGCGTCTTCATTTCTTTTTTCATATGGTGGTGTGCGTGTCATTTCACGGTGGCCGAATATGTAACAGTGGTTGGTTAATTGTCTATATCCTGTTTTCTCTCTCCTGCAGCTACAAAATGCAGACTAGTCCTCTTTATTTATGGTGGTTTCATTTTAGTCCTTGGTCTTTTTATTGTTTTTTTCATCCTGATTTCTATTATAAAAGTTATGGTTTGTTTCAATTTTATACTTTAATTTAATTATAAATAATATGTTTCATTTTGGATCTTATTCTTTTGATTTTTTTTCATTCCTGATATTTTTTCAGTATTAAGGTTTTAATTGTTTCAATTTTGTCCTTCAATTAAAATTGACAATATATTGTGTTATTCATTTCGACCCTTATTCTTTTTTTTTATTCTTTTAATTATTTATTATATATATATATATATATATATATTAATTTTATCATGGATAAGGTGTTGAAAATAATGATAGCGATTATTTTATAGTATTTTTTTCTAAAAAAATATGGTAGGCTAATTATATATTTTTTATATTTTTTAATATTAACACAATGAATAATATAAAAAACAAAACAATTATTTATAAGCTCTATTCAAAACTCCACAAACACAACAACTAATTAAAAAAAACAATAGTTATGTTTCATTTTGGCCCTTATGCTTCTAATTTTTTTTCATTCCTGTTATTTTTTCAATGTTATGGTTTTAATTATTTCAATTTTATCATTCGATTGAAATTGCACATATATTGTGTTATATTAACACATTATAATAATATAAAAAACTAAAAAAAAATATTTCTAAACATTGTTTGAAAACTCCACAAACACTGTAATTTATTAAAAAAATCAGTTTTTTTATAATACAATGTGATACAAGCAACGCCAATAAAAAAAACTGAGCTTAAAGTTTTTTTTATCTAACATTAATTTAATTTGAGTATTCTTAAGCTACACGTGAACAAAACTGGTGAAAATAACATAAGAATAATAGATCGCTAATAACAGAACATTCATTATACATGCATTTAGAGAGAATTTCGATCTCCTTTCACGATGCCAAAGCTAACTTACTGTGTCTTTTGAAGTAGACTGCATTTAATGCAAAGATAAATATCAATACAAAATAAACATCAAAACTAAGAGTATAAATACATAAATACAGATGAAAAATAGGAATTATTCTAGAAGGGACGAAAACCATTAAAAGAATCAAAACTAAACCAATAATTAAAAGAATAAGGGCCATAATGCAAAACATAAATTAAATAGAGACAATTTTTTTTAATGCTGATTTTAAGTGATACAATTTTAAATAAATAAGATAAAAAATAATTAAATATAATATTAAACCACATAATGTTTTCAAATCATGAATTTGAGATATTGGATCTGAAACATTATATATAGAGAAATTATAAAGCTTAAACATTAGATTTTTTTTATTTAATTTGAAGAACATATGAAAATAATTAAATGACAAAATTAAAATACAAAACCAAAACTAATATTAATATTAATATAATTATTTTTTAATTATATTAACATATGAAAATGATCATGAATATAATTATATTTAATCGCTTGGATTATAATTTTTTTTATTATTGGTATTCTAAATATTATTTTATGAGTTATTGTTAGCATTAGCACCATAACAATAATAGATTTTATTATTTTGTGAGTTACTATTATTGTTATTTTTAATATTATTTTATTTGTTGCTGTTACTATTAGCACCATATCCATAATTATAAATATCTTAAACACTACAATCATCATAATACATTTTATTTTTATCATTATTCTTATTAGGTTTTGTTTTTATTTAGTTTAATCCTGAAATTTGAATATGTTGGTGATCATTTTAAAATTGATGTTTCTTCTTTTTTTACTTTGTTATTTTTATTGTATTTTCTGTTATTTTTATTTGTTCTTCAAATCATATAAATTATTTTTCTGCTCATAACATTTATTTTGGTTTTAATTTTAATTTTTATTATTTTTGTTTGCTCTTTTATTAAAATTGTCACTTCTTCTTTTTCACTTTGTCACTCCTTTTTTTCCTCCTATTTTTATGCATTCTTCAAATCAAATGATTTTTGAAATGCTAATAATATTTATTTAGGTTGTTTTTATGTGCTCTTTTGTTAGATTTGTTTTGTTTTGTTTTTCAATATAATTTTATGGTTTGAATTGTCAATGATAATAATTTTAATATTTTTTTTATAAATGTTTTTTTACTTGATCTTTTATTACAGTTTTTTTTATTATGCTTGTGGATAATTTTATAATTTTATTATAATCCAAAAGATTATAATAATTATATTTATGATGATAATAATAATATTTTTTCTTTTTATATTCTAATTCATAAACTTAGACTCGTAAAACTTAATATGCGTCAAATCCCAAATTAAAGGGTCACATGTTTGACTTGTCGGGCAAGGCGGGGTCAATACTTAATAATACTGGTTTCGGCTACAACCGTACAAGGACAACTTATAGGATCCAAAGTGTAAATTATTACATCTACAGGGACTAAAAGTTCATTTCACCAACCACAAAAACCAATTCCAATGCAAGCTTCGTATCGTCAATCACTCGAAACTTTATTTTTTAAAAGCCCATGAAAAATAGCCAAACCCAAAACCGCGAAAACAAGAGCGAAGTCGAAACAGAAGGAAAAAATCATCGTCGTCGTCCATTAACAATCAGACTGTATCTATATATATGACAGATCAAATCAATCAGAGCACAAAAACCCTAATTTCAAATAAATCTTAAACACCATGAAATGAAACGTTTTTCTTCATCTTGTTCATCGCCATTTCTCTTTCATCATGGCTAAACAACAGCCGCAGCAGCAACCGTCAACGCCATGGGGCACGTTAGAGGAGTTACTGCTAGCGTGCGCCGTGAACCGGCACGGGACAGATAGTTGGGACTCCATAGCTATGGAAGTATCTAACAGAACCTCCACTCTGTCCTCCCTCACTTCACAAAACTGTATTGACAGGTTCGATGATCTCAAACGACGTTTCGGTTTCACTACGGAGCAAAAAAACGACACCGCTTCTTTGTTAGTTGATGAGCTCCGTAAACTTCGCGTCGATGAGCTTCGTCGTGAAGTACATCAGCGCGACGTATCCATCGTGTAAATAAACAGTAAACGACACCGGTTTGGTCTTTGAAAGATGCGGTTTGAGCTTCCTTTTGAGATCTAACGAGTTTTGTGTTCGGTGTTGATTGACAGGTCGCTTGAAATGAAGGTGAAGAGATTGGAAGAGGATAGGGAGAAGAGCTTGAAGGACAAGGAGAAGCCACCAGATCTGCCGAAGCCTTCCCCGGAGACTGTCGCCGGGAAATCCGAGACCGGCGAGGAGTGTAGTGATGGCGATGAACGATCGTTCAATGAATCCAATTCGACGAGTCAACAGCCCCAGAAAGCCGATGCGGAAGCGAAGAAAGAACGAAACGAGGTTCCAGAGGTAAAACCTGAACCAGACTCGATTAAGGATGATCCAGATCCGGCTCGGTTAGGATCTGACCCGGAAGCTGAGCGGGAATGGTCATTTAACGGTAAGTTAGAAGATGACGACGATAAAAAACCGAAAAAGGAAATGAAAATTGAGAGTGTGAGTCGGGTGGGTGTACTCGGTCCTGACTCGAACGAGTTAGGTGAGTCTGTAGGGGAGTCCAAGCGGGAAGAGAAAGAGAAGGATATTAAACAGATTAATAATAATAATAATAATAGTGACGTGCAAAGTTCAGTGAGTTTGTATCTGAAAAAGAAGAAACGACGTCGTGGTAGTGGAGAAGGGAGTAGCAGTGGAGAGGAGGAGAGAGAGGGTGGTGATGATGAGGTTTCTCCCCCCACGAAAAAGTTGCCTGCCGTCAAATCTGAACCATGGCTTAAACTTCTTGAGGTTATTCGCTCTCATCAGCTCGGCTCAATCTTTGAAAAGCGGCTTCGAAGCCAGGTAAGTTTCTTATAAACCTTGTAAATTACTCCTTTTAAAAATATAAAATATGCATGAAAATAAAATTTTAAAACACAAGACATATGGTATAACACTTAAAATTAAAATCATGCTACTTTTTTCATGCCATGCACTAACATATTCCACGACGAATATATAACTTGATCAATATGATATAAGAATTTGATGGACGACATATGAAAAATTAACTAAATATAAGTTAATGAGAGTTTACATGATCATATGATATAAAAATTAAAATTAAAATTAAAATCAAGCTACTTATTTTATATCATGTTTCAATATATTCCACGATGATAATTATAATAACCGGATAAATTATTTTATCCAAGTGATTCAATAATTAATTGTCATAATGAGAAATCTAATTAAATTTAAGTCAATAAAATTTTAATTTAATGGGAACCTAGCTTGAATTTGTATTTGAGCTGGTATGACGGTTCACGTTTACACAAATATGTAAAATATTAATTACGTTTTATTCAAAAAAATGCAATTACAGCTTGGCACTTGACAATGTTGAGGTTAGTATTGATCATGTTCATGTGAGGGTGTTCTGGTAATTTAGATCGTGGTTAGGATAGGATGTTATATTGCAATGCATGGGCATCCTTGTTTCTAAAAATACGTTTTTGCGGTGCCGTACATTAGATATTCAGATATAGGTGGACAGTGAGGATGCGATGCATCTTGGTCTAGGTGGGGTCCAAAGTAAGAGTTTTGAAAATAACGTTAATGATTTTTGGAGTACAGTTAAAGATAATTGCATTTGTTGATGGTGGCTTGTCTGTCTTGTTAAGTTTCTATTTAACACACAGCTGGCTCAGTCAACAGCTGGCTCAGTCAACAGCTGGCTCAAGTGACGTGAAAGCCATGTTTTCTTATAATGTTTTATCCTATTGTCCTTCATAAATGGAAAGAAGATAATAGTAATATAACGTCCGCATGTTTACTCACCGTCACCGGTCCATTTGCCCTTTTAAGTTCTATACCTAACTTTGTAAACCGAACTGAGTTACTACAAATATATATATATATATATTTTTAAAATAAAATAATGTTCATATTTTATAAAAAAAAACAAACTAGGTTTTGACTGAAGTCAATTCTTATCTGATTTATATTTTTTGAAACTGGATCAAAATCAAAGTCGTCATAAATTACTAGATTGATCTGCTAGACTATAAACACCATGTTTAATAGCACTGTTTTAAACTACCAAACTATTTGATTCCATGATTGAGTCTCGTGGCTGAGGATTGGATATGGTTAAATGCTAATAATTCATAATTAAAAATATTATGTACAGAAGTAGAGGATTGTTTTTCTTTATTTTTTGCCAATAGGGGATTTTTCTTACGAAGCAAGATTTAGGAGCTCAGATATTGGGAAATAGATTGCATATATTCAGTTTTCTTTTCGTAGGATAATTTTCTAGAAAATCTTAAAAAATTGTTTACCTTTTTTTCTTATTTCTTCTATGATATTTTTGAAATGCCATTTACAAATTTCTTGCTTATTCGATACCTCTTTCGTCCAAAACTTGTGTCACTCTAGTCTAGTCTTACAAGTTAGAAACCTAATTTAATCTATCAACGAGAAATTAAAGATGCCTCAACGACAAGATTTTACGCTAAACAATTGCGTGGTTTGAAGTATTCGGACACCTTTGTTCTCTTATATTCGGTTTTGTAATTTTATTCGTTGTCGTTCTAGGCCTTTTGACTAACTTGGAGGGAGCCAGTCAATCACCTTCTCATTTGTTAGGACACAACTTTTCACGTATGGAACTCGTTCCCTTCGCAAATTTTATGGATGCCGCAATATTTTTCTATCAAGCTACTTTTATCATTTTTCCTTTTAAATTCCTTTTTTTTCCATTCCGACTCGTAGTAAAGATTTAGATTATTAGCAAAGTAATTATTGAAAAATAATATTTATATATGTAAAAAGTATTTTCTTAAGTGTATTTGGTGTGATAATAAACTCAATGAAATTAGGTATATAATAATTAGAAAAATTAAAAATTATTGTGTATTTTGAGATGGGGGGATATTGCTGGGATTTGTGGGGGAGATTTACCCTCCAAAAACCTATCTATCATCCTTGATACCTAACCTCGCACAAAAACTTGTACCATCGATGTTACCAAAATTATTCCTGCCCCATCAGTCTTGTATCAAACGTCATCTTTATGTAAAACATCTTCAAGAGGTGAAATTACTAGTTGCGGGGATAGAATAAGCTAGTCAGTACCTAGAAAAAATATTCTGAGATGATAGAGATTCTCAAGTGCATTGAATAATTTTTGGTAGGATGTTTGAGATTATTTTTTCAAATGTTTTTTATAAAAAAATATATTTTTTAAAATTATTTCTGATATTATTGTATCAAATTAATTTAAAAATATAAAAAATATTAATGTAAAATAAATTAAAAATTATATTTTTTAAAATCACAAAGCATGTCATCAACGTTGTCCCCAAATTTTAGTCGTTCTAATCTGTTTAAATGAGTGATTGACCATGACCCCCACCATTGCCGATCTGTTGGCGGACATAAAAGCCTGCTTGGTACGGTCAGGAATATTGACTTTCTGACGGCTATGTGGTTTATGACCTCATTGCACGTGTTCTTAGGGGGTTGTGGGCCAGCGGCCTCTACTCTGTGTTATATAGCATTTGGGCTTGTTTTTTAAACAAAGCAATCCCCAGCCAGGTAGATTTTTAGAGAAGGGAATAGGGATTGCAATGATATTATCATTATGGATCGGATTGGATTTTGCATTATTTAGACTCAAAATAATTATCTACACTTGATCCAAGGTTATGGATTTTTATACTGGGTTTTGAAATTCATAACTCGAATCCAAATCTATAATTAAAAATAATAAGTAGATTATTAGCTTGATATACTTGTAATTTTTAAAACGCTATATTTATTTATTTAGGATAGGTTAATTTGTGGATTGCCAGTTTGACACGCCACACGAATTTTCTTCCTCATCGATGACAAGTTGTGCTTAAATTCTAAGCTTATTAGTCAAACTCAATATGATTGTGGCCGAGGAATTAAAAATAAAGGTTAAAAATAAAGTAGAGAAAAATCTGAATTATTAATTGAATTCCCATAATTCTGATGTAAAAGTTACAATATTCCTGCAAAATTGATTCTATATCTTTGGAATAGCCGACATCTTTTGGTTGGTGTCAAATGGCTTAACAGTGATTGCTAGGGACCTTTTGCGTGTTCAGTAGGGAATTTTGAAATAAAAAGTAGTTTTTTTTTTATTCGTTATGGTACCTCTGATCTGTATCTGATGTTCTTTACAACAATAATATTGTTTTGCAGGAATCTGAAAGGTACAAAAAGTTGATTCGGCAGCACATGGATCTCCAAATGATTCAATCTAGGCTTAATAAAGGGGTCTACTCCAAATGCTACAAAAAACTCTTCAAGGATCTCCTGATTTTATTGAACAATGCAATTGTTTTCTTCAGGAAAAATTCACCAGAAAATCATGCTGCCTATGAACTTCGAGCTATAGTTTTGAAGGAAATGAAGGAGAAGCTTCAGAAACCGAAACCTGTGGCTGTCAAACCTGCAACTGAACAACATTCTGCTTCATTTTCAAAGCCGAACAAATCTACTTCTACTATGTTAGCCTGCAGCAAACACAGTTCCATAAAAGCATTAACTGAAGGTGCTGGTAAAATAGATGATAAAAAAGATGCAGAGATTGAAGAAAAACCCAAGGCAAATGAAAAGAAGCTTGAAGTCTCGATTGTAAGGATCGAGGAGAAGGGTTTAAAGAAGAAAACAACAAAAGAGAGGTCAGTCTCGGGGCGTAGAAATTCAAGAGCAGGCAATAAGAATGGAGAGATAAGGCATCAATATGGCGGTAATGAATTAAGTTCACATGATGCTTTGGAGATTAAGGTAGATAGGAAAGAAAGCACAGGCAGGAAGAAGCAAGGAGCAGCAAGTTTCCTGAAAAGAATGAAGCAAAATTCTCCAGGTCGAGTGATGGAGAATGACTACGACTATGAAACATCGGAGGATGAGAGTAAAGAAAGTAAAACAGTGGATAAAAAGAGGAGAAAAAGGGAAGCAGATAGGATAACAAGGAGGGTAACAAGGAGTTCGAAAGGAAGAGGTCTAGGAGAAGATAGTCGGAACATAAAAAGAGGAAGGCCACCGAAAAAGCAAATGGATTCAGGTGGCGGGGCGGGGAAGAGAGGGAGAGAGGACGATGATTCTGAGGTTGGAGTTGGGGGTGCTGGAAGAGCGAAGAAGAGATCAAGGAGGTGATGGTGGTGGGTGTAAAATGTAAATTATTTTGGAGAGATTTTTGGGTTTTTGTTTGGGCAGTGTAGAGTGACATTTGCATAGTAAGTAGAGAAAAGGGGTGGTGAGGGTGT